>JADBJO010001800.1:375306-376578 GCA_016801955.1 Conus betulinus | reverse complement strand
GCAGGGGACAAACTGGACAGGCGATTCAGCAGAGCAGACCAGAAGCGGAGTGTTGTCGATGGCCTATGCTCACCCTTGAGCTATGGGCCTAAGTAAGTAACCTCCCCCTCTCCTGCCCCTGCCCCAGCTTAGCACACGTCACCATGGCTGTGTGAAGGGTTTTATTATGAAAACATGAAAGACTCTTTTATTGGCGGCTTCGTCGCAGATTCTGTTGCTTAATTCATGAAAATTGTTTAACTCGTTGGTTTTACTTAGCTATATGTAGCAAGATACATCTGACTTTCGGCTAGTTAAGTCCTGCTGTTAGCAGTGTATCTATTTACAATCTCTGCTAGGTATAAGCCATATCAGATGGTCAATTCTGAATGAAATAAAGCTTTACATACGTGACAATATTTGCTTACAATGTCACGAAGTATGTCGTTTATCAGTGAATAACAGCAGCACTTTTAAGTCAGTCTCAACGAAAATGCCGATTTGATACTGTTGAAAGTGATCCTGAAATGGTAAATCGCGGTTTTTGCGGGTGTTACGGTTCAATGATGTTTTTACACAGAGGAAGACAGGAAAGGTTGGATCAGTTCTTTTCGCTCTGTAAAGATTGTTGACACACGTGCTTCAACTTGCTATGTAAATTCCAATGTTAATATTTGCCACGGAAAACACACATCAATGCACGTATAAGCGCACAAATACATGGACAACTGAAGGCATGATTGCATTAACACGCTTGCTCGAATACGTCAATCAAAGGAAAACATTTCTTTCTTTTTCTTTCTTTCTTTCTTTCTCTCTCTCTCTCTCTCTCTCTCTCTCTCTCTCTCTCTCTCTCTCTCTCTCTTCTCTCTCTCTCTCTCTCTCTCTCTGGTGTGTACATGTGTGTGTGTTAAGTTATGTGTGTGTGTGTGTGTGTGTGTGTGTGTGTGTGTGTGTGTGTGTGTGCACGCTCGCGCGCGCTCGCACTCTGATGCCTATCTCTGTGCGTAAAGCAAGCAGTTGGAAGAAAACGAGTGCAGGCCGACAATTGCTCTGTTATTATGGCCATGATTCAGCAAGAACTGGTTCGCTCGAGGGAGGAAACAAAAGAAAGAAAAGAAAAAAGACAACGAATAAAGCAAACGAAACAGGAAACGTTAACACACTCTGTACTATCTTTTTTTTTCTGGTTGACTTGCTCTTGTTACACGTCTTTCTCCAATCCTTGGTAAAGTGCCAGGTGTGTGTGTGTGTGTGTGTGTGTGTGTGGTGTCCAGTTCACGATGTATGTGT
>JADBJO010001800.1:367806-370306 GCA_016801955.1 Conus betulinus | reverse complement strand
CTTAAGTCCAAAGTTTGCCAAGTTATTACTATGAAGACAATTAAGTTGTTAGCCTGCGCTCGTTCTCTCCCCCCCCCCCCTCCCCCCCCCCCCCCCCCCCCCCCCCTCCCTCCCCCCCCCCCCCCCCCCCCCCCCCCCCCCCCCTCTCCCCCACCCATTATTAGATTGTTCGTCTTTGTATTTGTCTGACTTTATTCAAGTTTGAAAGGCTGTGCCAGTCTTGAATAAAAGTTGCTCTGTGTTAGGTTTCCTTATGGGAGCAAAAACTACCCCACTTGTTTACTGTTTATTGTTTACTGTTCCCTGCCTCATTTCATTTCCAATTTTGGTGCCGATTAGTTCAAACAATTTCCGAGGCGATTGGTGACAAGACTAAATCCCTCCCCCTCTCACCCCTGATGGGTGAATGACAGGTTGTCAAAATCTGATTCGGCAAGTGAGAAATTCATATACCAGACATGCAGAGTCGCAACTTCACTGATCCCTCAGGACTGCCTGTAGTCAAGAACAGAGGAAGACAAAGAGACGATTAGGGAAGGCCTAGTACTCCTTGACCTCCAGTCTCTTTCACTGTTCATTCCCAGGAAAAGTGAGTTGGAACTCTGTTTTACATTTTTGAATCTATGTATTGATTTTATGTATGCTGTGTGGGTTAACATTGTAAACTTTGTACAAATGCTTTGCAACATTTATCAAACTGATGAATGATTATTCTGTGTAGTAGTTTGCTTGCCATCATAAGGCAAAAGCTCTCTCCCAGTGGTTATGATTCTTTGCTACCAATCTGACCACTGTTCTTTGTGTGCACCTTGGCTTTTGCCAGTATGCAGTTCTGTCTGTTAAGATAATAATTACATGATTAACTTTGATCAGGAAAACAGTATGCCTGTGCTAGGTAAAAACTGCTACTCTGATTTATAAATACTGGTGATTGTTGGAATGATTTGTAGTGTATGACTTTAAGTCTACACCACATGTGTACTTGGACTAAGTGTAGCCCAAGTCGGTGTGATTTAATTCATAAGAAACATGGAAGAGTGTTTGACTGAAAACTGTGTAACATTGTATTACTGTCCCTACCCTTTTTGTAAGCTTAACGTAGCCGTTAAACAAAAGTGGAGATTAATAGTTATAGCAGAAACTCTACCATAGATAAAACTTTGCTGGCTGAGTCTCACACCCCTTCTGATATACAGAGGAAAAGGGTAAATGTGTGCACTCAACAAACCAGCCATCAGATTCTAATCTACTACAGATCAAGTTCTCTTTATCGCAGAACTGGGATCCTGGTCACGCTACACATTGCAGTTGAACCTGGGACTTCGCCAAAAGCCAGGGGAAACGCCAGACACCATGGCTTCACTGTGAACCGGGGCGACACCAGACAACCAATCTACACCAGTGGGGCAGTCACCAGCCACAGATGAGATCAACTATCTTCTCCGAAGCAAAGCTAAGTTAGCTTACCACCTGGACTCAAACCCACCAGACCCTTACCCTCACTTTATGATGAAACAGTGAGAACCTGTCTATGAGTACAACTCTGGCTACAGCACTGGGTGCTAGCAAGCGGAGTGGATGTATAATAACCCGTATACATTCAGTGTAACTTAGACAGAACCCCTGAATGCCAACTTAAGCTTGCTGCACAGAGTGCAAGCAAGTAAAGTAGGAGTAAGGAAGGGCCCCTCATTGTGGTAGTCCAATGAGAACTGAAACCCAGTCTATGGAAGTGACATGCCATTTCTTATCTATGTGTAAGTAATAAAAGTTGATGTGTGAAAGTGCACTTAACTTGTGTCAGTTCCCTGTTGTTCAATCGAATGTTGAATGTTTGAACTTCTCTCTCTTCAATTCTGTCTCTCGGAGCTATAGAGTACAGGCCTAGGGAAATTATCTCAGAGCCATTCTTCAGTATTTTATCAATACCCGGAACAAATAAAAATTTCTTTGATGACTAGTACTGGAAAGTTTTGCTCCTTCCACCACTAGTAAGAGAGAGGGTGTAGGTGAAATGTTAAGATAATTCACATCGAGAAATTATTCCAAGTCCTTCCCCTAGAGGACCCACCTACCACTCATATCATCTCGTCACACACACACACACACACACACACACACACATACACACATACACACGCGCGCGCGCGCGCACGCACCCACACACACACACACAAAGAGAGAGAGAGAGAGAAAAGTAATACTGTTATTCATCTTCCCACAAATCACCCCCACCCCACCCCCACATCTCCAAAAAGTAGAATCCACCTCTTCATTTTTTATGCTTCACATTGTCCTCTTCATCTGCCAAAAAAAAAAAGTAATTTGACTACTAGTTTTCTTTCTTTTCTTTTTTTTCCCTTTTTTTTTAATTCTCCAAGCAGTCCCTTACACACCATGCGTAGTCTGTATATTCTCTCACAAATGGACATAGTCTTGCTGATTTTAGTGTTTTGTGTTTTTAATACAAAATATCTGGTTTGTTAATGTTCCAATGTGT
>JADBJO010001800.1:340306-362806 GCA_016801955.1 Conus betulinus | reverse complement strand
TGTGTGTGACATGGGCGTGCGTGCGTGCGTGCGTGTGTGTGTGTGTGAGTGTGTGCGTGCGTGCGTGCGTGCGTGCTGTGTGTGTGTGTATGTGTGTGTGTTCTGTGTGCGCGCGTGCATGCGTGCGTGCATGCGTGCGCGTGTGTGTGTGAGTGTGTGGGTTTATGCAAGTTTTGTAACGTGGGTATTCACATCAGCTTCATTACATTTCTTAATTTTGTTTTCAGTTTGCTTACATTGCTAATAGTGTGTAGCACTGAACATTGAGAGAGAGAGAGAGAGAGAGAGAGAGAGAGAGAGAGAGAGAGAGAGAGAGAGATAGAGAGAGAGAGATACAGAGAGATTACAGAGAGAGAGGTGTAAAATCTTAAAACGAGAGAGAAGAGAGAGAGAGAGAGAGAGAGCGAGAGAGAGCGATAACTCGCATTGAGCAAGGATTTATTCATCACATACTTCACTGTTCAGCATTTTGGGCTTAAACAATCTCGTGCAATCAGCAGCAAAACGAAACCAAAAAAAAAAGAAGAAAAAAAAAAGCAGATCATCATCATCATCATAAATGCATTTCAAATGTGCCGCACTGTCCTTCGGCTGTTTTTGATTATGGCTGCATTCATTTCAGCTCAAATTTACCCCAACACACACACGTATATTAAAACCCGCCCACTACTCCCCTCCCCCCCCCCCCCCCCCCCCTGACCCCCCTTTCTTCACCTGAACCTCCTCCTCCTCTCCTCCCACGATTTCCTCCCCTCCCCTCCCCTTCAGTTTATTCAGTCCAGCTTATCAAACAGAAACGTCTCAGAGCTTCCATCACATCAAAAATAAAATTCTGTTTAAACAAACAAAACAACAACAAAATTATGAAAAATAAATAAAAAGATTCCCACTGGTTCTTAGCTGGCTTCAGGATCAGAGGGAATCTTAATAGGGGGAACAGATCGAGTACAAAGAGAAAAAAAAAAAAATTTTGAAACAAAGCAAAATAAAACAAAACCAAAAAGCAGTCTTGACACAGAAGTGAGTTTTCACAGCTGAGATCTTTATTGCGTGTGTGTGTGTGTGTGTGTGTGTGTGTGTGTGTGTGTGTGTGTGTGTGTGTGTGTGGTGGTGTGGGGGGTGGGGGGGGGGGGGGCGTGTGTGTAGACTTGCGTTAATTATATTGATACATTGATGTGGTACAGCTGCCTTATGTTCCTTGTTATTGCTTTTGTGTAAAGTAAGTTCCTGTCTTGTTTTTAGCTTGTCATGTCTTATCGTGTAACTTTATTATGTCTTCGTTATGTAAAGCGCTTAGAGCCCTAATGTTTAGAGAACAGGCGCTATATACATTATCATTTTTATAATTATTATTATTGCAAGGTCTCACTGATCACTGTGCGGGCTTCGTCTCCTCTGCCATGTTCCTTCCCTCCTGTTTACACCTCACCCGTGGCGGAATTCCAGGGGTCCTTTTCTGCGCCTGCGCCACCCCCCCCCCCCCCCCTCCATCCACCCACCCCCACCCTCCCCTCTCCCCCCCAGCCTATGAATGAGTGCTCCCAAAGTGTGACTGTGAGAGCATTTTCCTGTTACTGCATCTTGATTGTCGCAGCCTGATGGTAGGCGGGTGGGTAGGTGAGGGGGGGGGGGGGGGGGGGATGGGGGCTGCTAAATCAGGGATGTATCCACCCCTCAAAATCGCACACATCCGAACACTCGTTAACCTTGTCAAATCATTCAGAAACATTTGTCATCCCCCCCCCCCCCCCCCCCCCCCCCCCCCCCGCCAAAAAAACACAGTTCCAGAGTCGGTGTTATCATAACCTATTCAACCATACAGAGCCTTATAATGCTGTCACCAGGAACAACCACCAACAACAACAAAAGTTCTTACCTCAAACACACACACACACACACACACACACACACACACACACACACACACACACACCATCGCAATCTACCCTAAATGCACAGCAGTCTTTGACATGGTCACTAAAATGCTGACAGCCGAACAGGATAAGCAGTCTACAACATGGTCGCTAAACTGCTGACAGCCGAATATGGGAAATGGAAACCAGTCTACGCTGAAAGCCTCAACCCTTCTGCTTGTTTTGTTCTTCCCAAGACTTTGTACGTAACAACAAACTAAAAAAAAAAAAAGTGCGAAAAAAAACATTCAAGGTTACATGTAACAAACCAAACACAAATCATCTTGAATATCTACATGGATAGTCAGTCATACACAGTAGGAGGGATAGCTTGTGATACACTCTGACCAGTACTGACATTTTCACTCCATACTTGCAATACAGTACAACCAAAGAAAAAAAAAGAAAAAGAAGAAAAAAACAAAACAAAACAAAAAGCTAACTTGTTACAAACCATAATCAGAGACAACAGTGAAAAAGACTTTCCACAACACAGGCAAAGACATGGACCAGACAGGCAGAAAGACAGTTGGTGACAAAAAACAAAGCAAAACATTTTTCTTTTAAAAAAAAAAAAAAGGAGAAAATAGTCAAAGAGAATGACAGAGAAGAGGGAACAAGAAAGGCTGAATTTCCACAAAGGCATGAACAAAATTCACACTGAACCCTCCATGGAGTCCCTCCTGGCATGAAGAATAAAACTTACACTCTTTCTGGAAGACTGGCGAATGACAAAAAACATTTGTCAAAACTTCAGGGGAAAAAACAAACAAACAGAAACAACAACAACAACAACACACACACACACAATGTACACACACACACACACACAACAAACACACACATGTACACACACACACACACACACACACACACACACACACACACGCAACACACACACACACACACACACACACACACACACACACACACACACACACATACAACACACAGACACACACACCACACACACATACAACACACACACACACACACACACACACACACACACACACACACACACACACACACACACACACACATACACACTACACACACACACACACACACACACACACACACACACACACACACACACACACACACACACACACACACACACACACACACACTCACACACACACACTGAACACACCGTTGAAGATCATAGACTATACTACATCACTCCAATGACTGTTACGTTTATCTACCCAGTGCAGGGTTTCCAGCCATGTCCCTTAATTTATCACCTCCAGATTAAAACTGAGAGTTACTACCATTCAGATGAGATCACAACACACATTTTCAAGAGAAGAAAAAAACATTTAAAAAGGAACAGCTCAAAAATCCACAATTTTTGCACAAAATGTCATGAGAGTTGTTTTTTTTTTCAATACTATGTTTCTAAAATTTCAGGAAGAAAATTTGTGGTTTCAAAGCTCTCATGATATTAGCATGTTTAGGGGAAAGTGGGATAAAGAGCTGGGGGGGGGGGGGAAGATTATATAAGCAAACAGTGAAGTACAATAGGTAAGGGTGAAGTACATAACATGGAAGGAACAATATTATGTACACAAAAATCACACCGAACATTAAAACGAGATTAGTTATTGTTGTTGTTGTCCTTCAGGTGTACAATGTTGCATCTTCAGCAATGATCAAAATCATAATCACTAACAGTTTTCACATAATCTAGCAAGCAAACAACCACCCACTCACTCCCCATAGGTGCCCCCCCCCCCCCCCCCCTTTTGTCCTCTCCCCTCCCCCTCCTTCCCTGCCTCTATAACAAACAACAACCTCACTCACAATTCAATTTCTGAAGGAAAATTATCAAATTTGGGTAATGCCTTAGACGCATTGTAGAATGGGATCACAGTTGTAGCTGTTACAGCGCTCACAACACACAGCCTGACTGGCTATCTCAGTGGTGCAGTGCAGAAAGAAAAACAACAGACGTGAACAATGCACGAAACAATACTTCCAAGAGAGCAGAAAGCATTCTCATACTGACAAAAAAATGAATACAATAAACAAAAAAAAAAATTTTTTAAACACCTGAAGGTGTGGGTGGGTTCCAGAGAAATACTGTCCTCAAATGCCGATCAAACCATCTGGGAGCAGTCCTGCACCACCCTTGGAAGCCTGCGCTGTGTTCCTACGGGATGCAGGCATGCACAGGACATTCCATTAAGACATTTTGGGGCCTAACTGCTCCCTGACAGATGCCATTGTGTAATGGCCACTGGACGTGACACGATAGAACCTCCACAGCAGTGTGTTCCCAAAGTGTACCAGCCATATTTCATGACTGCGGAGCCCACCAGCGAAAAAATGCCACCATCATGCAACAGCCGTTTGCATCCCGCACTCGCTGTTCCACCGACAGGTGAAGACATAACAACTCCAGACACGGCCAGGCTTTCGCCATGAGGTCTTACGTGCTCCCTAAAGAGACTCCCAGGTCACAGTCTTTCCCACTGTCAACAGGACTTTTCCTGCGGTCAATGAGTCTTTCCTCACCATCACAGGACCTTTGTCCAGAGTCGGGGGGAAAGAACTGTTCTGTGCATTTTGAATGTCTGTTGTGTGCAAGACCTGATGATGACATGTTTGTCGAAAACTCATGGTCCGTTTTGTACTGCATATCAAATCAGTACTACATTTGTCCTTTTTGTATTGTACATTAAATCACATTACACCTGTTCTTTTTGCATTGTACATTAAATCAACATTACACTTGTCCTTTTTGTATTGTACATTAAATCAACATTACACTTGTCCTTTTTGTACTGTACATTAAATCAACATTACACTTGCATAAATCTCCATCGCCAGCCATTTTTCAAAAAAAGCTCTTATTGTATACCAGCATATGTGAAACGCGGATATCTCTGGAACTAAACAACCAATTCTCATGCTATTTTTTGTAAAATGGAGGAGATACACTGTACTTTTATTATATTGTAACATGTTAGTAATGGTAAGTCAACAACAATTTCAATTTTTTAGTGATTTCAAGTGCAAAAAAAAAAAAAATGCAAAATAAAAAAAAGAATGTTATGTTTCTTCTAAGCGTAAAAAAATAAAAGAAAGAATGCCAACAAACTCTCAACAATGGAGGAAAAATACTCCACTCACAACTGAAGACCAGAAAGTATGGTATTTCCAACAGAAAAAGTGCATGAAACAGCCACAAATACAACTACTCCAATAGCAGGGAACACACACACACACACACACACACACACACACACACACACACACATTCTTATGCCTAACTGGTACACATGTAAGAAAGAAAAAGGGAACACACACACACACACACACACACACACACACACACACACACCTTTCACTCTCAACAGTAATATATATATATATTTTTTTTTTATGAACACAAAGTCATTCATGTGCCTGTTGGTCTCTGAACCTTGTCATTCAGTTGATCTATATAATCAGCTGTACACCCCACTCGAAAGACGTCTGTGATACTCGCCTCTCACGTGTCAGTTGGCCACGCCCCCTTCAACCTCGACCAGCGAGAGTGGGCCCACAGCGTGTGTGTGAAGTTCGTTGCCTAAAGTCTTAGTTGGCTCCCTCACATAGAGTTAGTGAACAGTCAGTCAGTGCTGGCTGGCTCAACGCAAAAACACTGGGGCACACGCGGTAGGGTAGTAAGTGGGTGTCTTATCAGCCTCTCATAACAAGTTGGCAACGGTCCAACGCTTCACGTTGGAATAATTCGGTCAAGCCCTCACTATCGTTCTTTACTCGTGGCTGTCTGGGTCTTCTTCATCTGTATTAGGAACAACCAACCGTCTATTCAATATTCCCAGCACTTGATCTGTGGTAAATGTACGGCAAGGTCGAGTACGTAAAGTGCTTGGTGGTGACGTCATAGTGAATGGAAAAACAATCGGAATAAAGTCAATAAAACACTGAACTGAATAGTGTTCTGACAAAGCAAATGGCTGTGAGCATGGGCCAGACCATCCCCCAACTATGACGTTTATATTGCTGGCTTTTTATCTCATGAACTAGGATCATGAGAGTATCGGGAGTTAGGTCACCCTACTTTGTCGCCAAAAGGTTACACATGAATCAAACCAGCATTATATTTTGTCCTTTCGTCTATCAAATCGGCATTACACTTGTCCATTTTGTACTGTATATTAAATCGGCATTACAGTTGTCCATTTTGTATTGTATATCAAATCGACATTACAGTTGTCCATTTTGTATTGTATATTAAATCAGCATTACTTTACCTCTTGTTTTGTGCATTCGTTTGTGGTTTGCCAAACCTAGAAAGAAGAAATGAGGTTTTCAACACTCTGGATGAATGAGTGCTCAATTCAGTGTCATTCAACTCAAACGGGGAGGGAAGAGAAGGCAGGCGGGGGGGGGGGGGGGGGGGGGGGGGGGGGGGGGGCAGACTGGGATGGCAAGGGTCATCACATAGTTTAGACTACACAACCACCAGCACTGGCTGAAGATCTTACCACATTCCACACATGTATACAGATAGTTCACCAGTTTCCATATTACAGTCAAGCCAACCTCACAGGGCCTTTCAAGGTTTGCCAGAAAAAGAAAAGCTAAAGAAAAAAAGAAAACGGGTCACATCCTGAGCAGGTTAGATCATGACGAAAGACTGCACCATGAAAGAAGAACAAACAACAAAAGCAGTTCATGTCATGATAGCTTAACGTCTTAAGGTCAGATCATGAAGATAGACTGCACCCTAAAAGAGGAACAAACAGCAACAATAGTTCATGACCTGGTAGCTAAACTATTGACATTATTACAATGGATAAGACCTGGCCATTTCCGAAGCAGCATACATTCCACTTGATTTCTCACTCCCAGATATAAAAAATAATTTTCAAAAAAATAATGAAATACATTTAAAAGTGTGTTGTTGTTGTTTTTTTAAGCCATAGAGGCAGACACAGCAGAATCAACAGCTAGTGTCCAGTCTGGACAGTGTGTACAATGTTCACCACCCAGTCTCTAGATTACGACAACAGCAAAAAAAAAAACCCCTGGCACATCAAAAACTGTGACCAGACAAAAAAAGTGAACAAGAGTTTCCAGAATAAAGACAGGACAATGGTCACAAAAACGCTGGGGGGAAAAAACAGTAGACAAGAGTAAAAGAAAGAGAATAGGTTTCACACAGGCAGAGACAAAGACAGCGACAGAAAAGAGGGCACTACAAGCACACCACTTCCAGAAGAAGGGCAGGCAACTTGTGGATTCTACACATGGCACATCATTCATAGCCTCTTTTTTTCACAGACCAGAGACCTAGCAATAGTCTAAATCTGGTGTAGTAAGTGAACTTAAATATAATGGGGTTTTTTTTCACAAAAGTCTATATTTCAGACCAAAAAAAATCTGGTGTATTCTGAGATCAAAAAACAAACAAACAAATAAGCAAAAATATGGATAACAACGCTGTCCTGCTATAGGGAAAAAAACAACCACCACAACAACATAGCCACATCTGTAAATCAGCCATGGAAAAAAAAAAAAAACATTCACAGCACAGTGCATTCATCATCTGTCAACATCCTTCACGCAGAAAAAGCTAGGTCATACTGAACTGTACCCCAAGTTTTTTTTTTTCTTTTTTGTGGTGCACTTCAAGTTTGCTTTTCTTTTTAAGTGGAAAAAAAAATCATAAACATCCACATGCCACCTAAAAGAAAATGTATATAAAATTCCTACTGGCCAGTACAAGAAAAAACTTTAAAACAGACCACTACCGCCCACTTCTGTCTTTAAAAATTCACCATCTAGTCGATGAATTACAACCGCATAACTGGCATTACATACATTGTTAACAAAAGGGGGAAAAAGGAGGGGAAGAAGAGGGGGGGTGGGGGGGGGGGGGGTGGGGGGGATAAAAACAAATTTACAGAACAAAGACAGGTTTAAAGCCACTAAGGAAGTCTCAGTTTATCACAGTCTCGTCAGCAATACAAGGCTTTTTCAGGACTGCCAGAAAGTCAGGGGGAAAAACAAAACGATAAAAGAACACAGGAGGGGAAAAGACAGTCAGAGAGAAGGACAGAAAGAGGAGAAGTTTGTCACACTGTGTTGCCTGGTGGGGACACACCACAGAAGTGATGGCAAGCAGCGCAGCATCTCCTCTGGTGGGTTGCCTCAAGATGATCTGATATCAAATGCCCCCAACAGACCACAGTGCTGTGGCTGTGACAGGACCAGCCAGGGTGTGACAGGTGTTGGGCAGCTGGAAGAAGCAGCTTGGGAGTAATACTACTAGCGATAGCGGAGAGGGGGGGGGGCACAGACCATGAATGAGAGTAAATGAAAAAAGAATTTTAAAAAAAAAGATACCAGGTAAATTCTGGGTATGATTTAGACTGTACATGCTCACAGGAGCTGGGTGAGAGGGGAGATTACGGCAGAGGGTGGGGGTGGGGGTGTACGAGTAGTTAAACTTGGGTCACATCTTGTTTCCTTCATTTTTCTGGCAAAAGTTCTTGCCACTGACATTCTTCTCACTGAACCATTCCACACTGGACTTATATGATGACCTCCCTCTCATTTTTTTCCACCTTATTAGACAAAAATTAATAGCAAAACTTTTTTTTTTACATGTTTATACATCTCAATGTTATGTAGTGGTATACAGTTTGCTTTGGGTGGTTTTGACTAGGACGAATTGCCAATTAAATCATCTCCATCACACTTTCATTTGGCTTGCCTTTTTTTCTTCTTCCTTTTCAATCACATTATGCAACACATGCATTGATGTGCATATCAGTACACAGTTCTCTTTCTGATCTCTTAAATCCCGCAGTCAGACTCTCGCTTGTTTCTTAATCATGTTTTGCAATGCAATCATTATGGTACACATTAATAAAGAACAGAGTTTGGTATTTTCATTTGACGGTGACCTTGGCTGGCCTCTCTCTCTCTCTCTCATTCTTTCTCTCTCTCTCTCTCATTCTTTCTCTCTCTCTCTCTCTTCTTTGTCTCTCTCTCTCATACTTGCATGTATGTCTCACATGCGCATACACGTATGTGCACGCACGCGTATCCATGCGCGCACCACACACACACACACACACACACACACACACACACTCGCTCACACATACGCATGCACGCATATACACATGCACCCACGCACGCACACTTGCATGCACACACATACACACACATACAATATCAGAATCACAGGTTCAAATGTAATATCAACTAGCTGTTCCAGTTCTGTTTTCTTCATACATACCTTCACATCTACTAACATTGGGGTGGGAGTGGGAGTGAGTGGGGGTAGGGGGGAGGGAGAGGAGAAAATCTGGTAGGGGGAGAGGAGAGGGGATTGAAGTCTGTGAACATCTGATACAGGAGATGAGGTGTGTGTGTGTGTGTGTGTGTGTGTGTGTGTGTGTGTGTGTGTGTGTGTGTGTGTGCGTGTGTGTGTGTGTGTGTGTGTGTGTGTGTGTGTGTGTGTGTGTGTGTGTGTGTGTGTGTGCGCCGTGTGTGTGTATGTGCGAGAGAGAGAGAGGGACCAGAGGAGAAGCATGAGGAAAAGGGATGGGAGAATGTAAGGAGGAGGGGACATACTACTTTTGGCAGAAAAAAATACTGGGCATGGTGGAAAGAGTAGGGAAGGAGGAAAACAGACTACGGGAAGGAGACTTGGGGGAGGAGGGTGGGGGGGGGGAAGCAGGGGGCTAGGGTCAGGGAAAAAAACCCATCATAATGACACACCTATCTATTTGCAGTAAAAGTGATAGAGGTGGAAGGCAGGAATGGGTTCATGAAAACATACCGTGAATGGTCTTGGGGGCAAAGGAGGGGGAAGTGCAGAAGCAGGGGGACAATGGGTGGATGGGGGGGGGGGGGGGGGGGGAGAAGTGCAGTGGTATTCCTTCCCCTTTTATCCTTCTAAAACATTTTTTTCTTTTGGCTTTCAAAATCCTTATAACAATTCAGAACAAGTAGCCCCCCCCCCCCCCCCCCCCCCCCCAGCCTTCTTTCCGTTGATCTAATTCAGACTGCCACAGTTCTACAATACTCCTCAGCAAGTTGTTTCTCATGGGGTTTTTTTTTTTTTTTTCCCACTTTCATTCTTCACTTTCATTCATCATATTCAGAAATGAATGAAAGAAAATTTACACAAACAATACAACAAAGCCAAAATATCCGAGAGCAAATGTTGGCAAGCTCAACTTTAAAAAGCAAATTTCTTTGGCACCATCAACATACAATAAGATGCATGGTCTGTTGTCAACAACAAAAGTCACATCGACAAAATCATCACATCCTTAAACTTTTTGGCAGAATCTCGCCTTTGTCTAGAATACATTGAAACAGTGCTGTGTACTATGTTTCTGTTGTTGCTTTTCTCACATGCACTTGGTGTCTTCTTTTCACGATCACATCACCGAATGAATGCTCATGACACTTACACTTTTTTTTAGTAGGCAAAGACTCAAAAAGTAAAGGTGCAATTCTTTCAGTCAATGATCTCAATTTGACAACATAGTCCTGCAAAGAAAAAAAAAACACTTGTTGTGACAGTGAACCACTGCAGATGTGTAAGTAGTGGAAGAGAAATGAAAATGAACTTAGACACCAAATAACACAGCTCGATGCAATAACGCAATCTTTTTTTTACACACACACACACACACACTCTTTCTCTCTCTCTCTCTCTCACACACACACACACACACACACACACACACACACACACACACACACACACACACACACACGAACACACACACATACACACACACACACACACACACACACACACACACACACACACACGCATACATCACAAACTGAGTTATGATGGCCGATTGTAATGACAAACTGAATTATTATGGCTACATGTAAAGACAAACTAAAATAATGATGCCCGAGCGTGAAAACAAACTGGACTGTTACTGTCAAGTGTCAAGACAAACAGTATCGTTATGGCTGGTGTAAAGATAAGCAGTATTGTAAAGACAAACTGATTAGGGATAGCTCAATGTCAAGAAAAAAACTGAATAGCGATGGCTGAATGCAAAGACAAACCGAATAGCGATGAGTGACTGTAAAGAAACTTAATAGTGGTAAGTGAGTGTAACCACAAACTTAACAGTGGTGAGCGTAAAGACAAATTGAATAGTGATGAGTGGGTGTAAAGACAAACTGAATAGTGATGAGTGGGTGTAAAGACAAAAACTGAATAGTGATGAGTGAGTGTAAACACAAACTGAATAGTGATGAGTGAGTGTAAACACAAACTGAATAGTGATGAGTGGGTGTTAAGACAAACTGAATAGTGATGAGTGGGTGTAAAGACAAACTGAAACAGTGATGAGTGAGTGTAAAGAGAAACTGAACAGTGAACAGTGAGTTTAATTAAGCACAAACTGAACAGTGATGAGCGAGTGTAAAGACAAACTGTATAGTGATGAGTGTATGTAAAGACAAACTGAACAGTGATGAGTGAGTGTAAAGACTAACTGTTGAGCGAGTTTACAGACAAACTGACCACTGATGTGAGAGAGTAACAACCTAAATAATTTACTGTTGTGGTCAAGGAAACAGAAGCATTAAAACATCGCGATGTTTGATTAAGAAGACAAACTGGCCTGTTACAGATGAACGTATTGACCGAGTCATGACTCAGCACAAAGGAAAACTGCACAGCATCAAGTCAAACTGAATAGTTGTGACTGAGCATCAAGTCAAACTGAATAGTTGTGACTGAGCATCAAGTCAAACTGAATAGTTGTGACTGAGCATCAAGTCAAACTGAATAGTTGTGACTGAGCATCAAGTCAAACTGAATAGTTGTGACTGAAAACTGAATAGTGAATAGGTGACTGAGCATCAAGTCAAACTGAATAGTTGTGACTGAGCATCAAGTCAAACTGAATTCTGAGCATCAAGACTGAATAGTTGTGACTGAGCATCAAGTCAAACTGAATAGTTGTGACTGAGCATCAAGTCAAACTGATAGTGAGTGACTGAGCATCAAGTCAAACTGAATAGTTGTGACTGAGCATCAAGTCAAGAAAATAGTTGTGACTGAAAAACAATTGTGACTGATGTTTGTGACTGAGCATCAAGTCAAACTGAATAGTTGTGACTGAGCATCAAGTCAACTGAATAGTTGTGACCGAGCATCAAGTGACTCAGCACAAAGGTGAACTGAGCACAGCATCAAGTCAAACTGAATAGTTGTGACTGAGCATCAAGTCAAGCTGAATAGTTGTGACTGAGCATCAAGTCAAGAATCATCAAGTCAAACTGAATTTTTGTGACTGAGCATCAAGTCAAATTGTTGTGACTGAGCATCAAGTCAAACTGTCAAAGTCAAACTGAATAGTTGTGACTGAGCATAAGGTTAAACCGAATAGTTGTGACTGAGCATCAAGTCAAAAACTGAATTGTTGTGACTGAGCATCAAGTCAAACTGAATAGTTGTGTGACTGAGCATAAGGTTCAAGTCAAACGAATAGTTGTGGCTGAACATCAAGTCAAACTGAATCTATGTCACTGGGTAAAAACAACAAGCTGAACAGTGTGATCGAGTGTTAAGGGGTACAGAGTCAAGGCACACCAATCTGCTGTGTCACACAGCCCAGGCATACTGAATTTGTGACTGAGCATCAAGGCATATTGAGTTGTCGTGAAAACGTGTAAAGGCACGGTGGATTGGTGTGACTGAGCTCAAATGTGAATATCTGTTTGTTGTAAGCAAACTGAAGTCGAAACATGCTGAATTCTTTTTGACTGAAAATAAACAAGCTGCATAGTTTTGACTCAGCATCAATGTTAACTGAAATTGTTGTGACCGAGCATCAAGGCATACTGAATTGTTGTGATGGTGTGTTAAGTCTTATTCAATTATTGTGACCAAGCGTTAAGTCTTACTGAATTGTTGTGACTAAGCGTTAAGGCATACTGGATTGTTGTGTGACTAAGCATTAAGGCATACTGAATTGTTGTAAGTAAACGTCAAGGCATACTGAATTGTTGTAACTAAGCGTTAAGGCATACTAAACTGTTGTGACTAAGCACTAAGGCATACTGGATTGTTGTGACTAAGCCTTAATTCATACTGAATTGCTGTGACCAAACATCAAGGTATACTGAATTGTTGTGATCAAGAGTCAAGGCATACTGAATTGTTGTGACCAGGCATCAGGGCATACTGCATTGTTGTGACCAAGCATCAGGGCATACTAAATTGTTGTGACCAAGCATCAGGGCATACTGCATTGTTGTGACCAAGCATCATGGCATACTAAATTGTTGTGATCAAGAGTCAAGGCTTACTGAATTGTTGTAACCAAGTGTCAAAGCATACTGAATTGTTGTAACCAAGCATCAGGGCATACTGCATTGTTGTGACCAAGTATCAAGGCAAGCATCAAGGTATACTGAATTGTTGTGCCTGAACATCATCAAGATATATGGAACTGTTGTGACTAAGCCCATACAGGCATACATAATTGTTGTGATTAAGCGTTAAGGAATACTGCGTTGTTGTAACTAAATGTTAGGCATACCGAATTGCTGTGACTAAACATTAAGGCATACTGAATTGTTGCGACTGAGCGTTAGGGCATACTGAATTGTTGTGATTAAACATCAAGACATACTTAATTGTTGTGACCAAGCATTAAGGCATACTGAATGTTGTGACTAAGTGTTAAGATATACTGAATTGTGACTAAGCGTTACGGCAAACTGGATTGTTGTGACTAAGTGTTACGGCAAACTGGATTGTTGTGACTAAGCGTTACGGCAAACTGAATTGTTGTGACTAAGCGTTATGGCAAAGTGAATTGTTGTGACTAAGTGCTATGGCAAACTGAATTGTTGTGACTAAGCATTACGGCAAACTGAATTGTTGTGACTAAGCATTAAGGCAAACTGAATTGTTGTGACTAAGCGTTAAGGCAAAACTGAATTGTTGTGACTACTAAGCGTTAAGGCAAACTGAATTGTTGTGACTAAGCGTTAAGGCAAACTGAATTGTTGTGACTAAGCGTTAAGGCAAACTGAATTGTTGTGATTAAGTGTTAAGGCAAACTGAATTGTTGTGACTAAGTGTTAAGGCAAACTGAATTGTTGTGACCAAGTGTTAAGGTAGACTGGGGTGCAGTGCCTGAGTGTCTTGACGTACTGGTTCGCTATGACTAAGTATTTTTGTGACTGAGGTGAACAATAAAGTATACTGGATTGTGGTGACTGAGCATCAAAGCATACTGACTTGTGGATTGTGGTGACTGAGCATCAAAGCATACTGACTTGTGGATTGTGGTGACTGAGCATCAAAGCATACGTACTTGAGGATTGTGGTGACTGAGCATCAAAGTACACTGACTTGTGGATTGTGGTGTGTGAGCATCAAAGTACACTGATTTGTGGATTGTGGTGACTGAGCATCAAAGTACGCTGACTTGTGTACTGTGGTGACTGAGCATCAAAGCACACTGACTTGTGGATTGTGGTGACTGAGCATCAAAGCACACTGACTTGTGGGTTGTAGTCACTGAGTGTCAAAGCATACTGACTTGTGGATTGTGGTGACTGAGCATCAAAGCATACTGAATTGTTGTGACTGTGCATTATGGCATATTGGATTGTGATAACTGAGCATTCAAGCATACTGGGTTGTGGTGACTGAGCATTAAGACACACTGAATTGTGACTGAGCTGCACTGTTGTGACTAAGCATGCATAAACTGGAGAAACTGAGGGTTTAGACATACTGATTTGCTGTCACTGAGCGCCAAGGCATACTGCATTGTTTTGACCAAGCATCAAGGCACTCCCAAGTGTTGTGACCAAGATTAAGGCATACTGAATTGATGTGACCAAGCATCAAGGCATACTGACTGTTATGACCAAGCATCAAGGCATACTGAATTGTGGCTGAGCATCAAAGCTTACTGAACTGTAACCGACTGTCAAAACAAACAAAACAAAGCAAAACAAAAACAAATTACTTTGAGTCAGTGTACAGGCATCGCAAATTGTTTGCTTTCAAGTATGCACAGGCATATACATGATCACAAACACAGACACTAATATACCCACACACGCACTCTCTATCACACACACACATACACAATCTCTCTCTCTCTCTCTCTCTCTCTCACTCTCTCTCTCTCTCTCACACACACACACACACACACACACACACTCAAAAAGGTAAAACAGGCTATCATCTTGCACCCCCTGCAGATGTATGTCCAAACAATCGGCATACCGTAGGACATCATCTGGAGGAATCATCTGGAGGAATACAAATAAGCTATCAGAGATAAAACAATTTGACATGGACATAAATGTAAAAGAATCAGTCACTGACAGCATTGAAATGACATATTTTATCTGGTTATATACACAACAACTAAAAAAAAAAAAAAGCATACATTCTAAATGAAGTATGAAAACAGTGACTGATGAGCATATCACTTCTGAACAAAACGCTGCTGAATTCCCATTCAATGCCTGACAGCCAGCAAACATTATGCTAACAGGAAAATCAAACCTTTTCTAAGTGCATAGCATGCAAGAAACAAAAATATTGATGACAATCAAACATTATAACAGATCTTTCAAAATGTACAGTGAAATATGACAGGTTCTTCTATATACTGTGTACAAAACTTTTTCAAAAAAAAAAAAAAAAAAAAAATTCTGACACTGAAACATATAGGCAGATCTCTTTAAATGCAAATGCAACAGAACACTGTTAAAAGAATTAATTAATAAACGCACTGACTGACTCCCGTGTGGTAGGGTATGCAAAAAGCACTGTCGACATCAACACACTAAACCAGATCTTTCTAAGCGCTGAATATACAAGAAAACACTGCCAGCATTTCAAGGACATACTTTCAGTGTAGGGCAAGCAAGTAAACCTTCCTGTCATTACCACACAAAGGCAGAACTTAATAAGGTTACAGCATGCAAAAACGTAGGCTGTTCATATCAAAATATCAAATCAGATCTTGCTATGTGTACAGTGAGCAAGAACACGCTAGAAAGTAAAGTATCGATCATGTCTGTGTAAGTACATGGTTATGCAGGAAAACACTGCAGCGCATTAACACAGTAAATCACAACATTGTAAGATGAGAGTTAAGAAAAAGTGATCGTTTTTGCACAGAATAACAAAGATGACATGCACTGCAAAGAACCGGGAATTACTGAGGCATGACCAATTTGCATTGTTCAACAAAATGCAAAAGCACAAGCAGGGACACATGGTATGCAACAAATATAAGATCAACGAAAAAAAAAAAATTCCCATTGTGTATTAATTAAATGCATATCTTAAATTTGAAAATAAAAAAAATAATTTCACCATCAAAAAAAGGCTTTTAAAATATATCTTAATCTGAAAAAAGCTGAATTTTGCATTGAAAAGGGGATTTAAAAACATGCTATGATCACTCATAACCTGAGAACATGCACATTTCTAAATCTTCTCAACAGCAAATTAGTTTGCTGTTTCATTTAAAAGAATCACAAAAAAGTACAAAAAAAACATACACTTGAGGATGGCTATGTGTGTGCAAATAACTTTACTGTTCAAATAAACAAAGTAAATTTTTCAAACACTCCCCATCACTCACGTTCATACTCTTCTCACAGTAAAAAAAATCAGAAACAAATACACATCTCAAGAGAATAAATAATGCTCTGTTTTTTGTTTTTTTTTTTTTTAAGGAATACAGAGTTTCATGTGCCACTGAACATCATACACAAATAAAAACGCAACAGTTATTCATTTTGACATTCGAAAATGGCAGGTCTGAATCTCTGGCAGAATAAAAAGGACACCTTATTATACAGTAAACCTGCAGATTCAATCTGCAAACAGTTGGCACCAGATGCGCTTTAATTCTGTCCTTTCTCTCTCTCTGTCTCTCTCTCAGTGAAACATTCACTGGCTATGCCACTGGTTTGGGTCAATATGATCTCACCAAGTTAGGACGACAAAAAGTCTAAAAATGATGTGTAAGCATGACAAACCATGCCATCAAATACCAAATTCACTCTTTGTATTAATGTCTCTTTTCATCACTACTATTTTTCTAGTTATTTCCCCCTGAAATTTGGAAGCAGAATTTTCTCAGATTTTTTTTTTTTCACTTAAATAAAGTCCACAATGTGAATCTTGTTAAAGGTTTTAAAAAAAAAAAAAAAACGTGACTAAAGTGACATGAGATTTCTGAAGCAAAGTTTAAAAAAAGAGAAACAAACACCATCTCTGCCCTGCTTTTGTTTTCCTCCTGTTTCCTTCAGGAGAGGAAAGTTACAATGCTTACAAAATTATGATTTTCTTAAACTGAAAACTATGCATCTCTGTAAGTGTGTGTGTATCTGTGTATATCTCTATCTCTCCTCAAAAACACAAACATGCTCCCCATCCCAGCCTTCTAAAGCCACATACACAGTGGTCCAAAGTGCTCTCAAACAGGACAGCAGGGAGGGAGAAAAAGGAGGGTGTGGAATAAGCATGACAGTGAGGGAAAGTGGAGGGGGTGGGGGAGGCAGCAGTAACATTTCTGGTGTGCGCTTTAAATCCTACGAACAACATGAGTAGACTACACAGGTCATTGCTACTGGCCTCCATGCACTCTTCCTCCCTCTAGAGTCAGATTTCCTCACATGGTCATTACTCTTTGCAGGGCTAACCACCCTGAACCTTCAGACCCATTTCCAGCACACAGTCTCTCCCATTCATGTACACACGCACATTCGCAAGTGCTGAAAAGAAGATGATGTCTCTCATATTTATCATATTCTTGTCATGTTTCTCTGTTGTAAAAAAAATTTTTTTTTAAGGTGGTGAATTTTAACCACTCTATCGAACGTTAATTTGCTGTGGAGAAAATAATCAAGTTTCACACACACACAAATACACATATTACAAACGTGCACAAGTGTAAAACACACGCACACAAACACGCACACACACACACACACTACAATCAAGCACATCTACGAAAACACACACACACACACACACACACACACACACACACACACACACACACACACACACATACACAAACACACACACACACGCACGCACACATTACAAGCAAATATGCAAAAAATGCAAAAAACACACACACACATGCACACAAACATGCACACACACACACATTACAAACACAGTACACACACACACACACACACACACACACACACACTTTAAGTACATTGGGCATTATTTGTGAAAAAGACAAAAGCTGGGGAAAACAATGTAAAAATATAATCTTCTGAAGCTGTGACAAAATAAAACAACCAACTCAAAATAATGCCATCTACATACTCCCTCCCACTCTCTTTCTCCAAAACGGGCATACTACACTACACACAGTCGCCAAAAGAGACAAATTCCTGATCTTATCTCACTTTGACACAAATGCTCACTCGTAACTCGAATCTTATGTGACACATACCCACAATGTGTTGGGACCCTCTACCACAAACACCCACATTTATCAATGCAACAAAAAAACATTAGGGTTTATACCAAACTCCCGTAGTTCTACACAGTCTGGCATATAATTCTAAGACAGCTGACCACCCGATCTTGCGAGTCTAAAAAAAACAGCTTTAATCAAGATGTCAAACTGGAAAAAAAATGGCAGCATTTGAATATCTAAAAAAAAAAAAAGAAAGAAAAAAGTAAAAAGGCAAATGCAGTAAAACAATCAACGACTCTTAAGGCATGACTGGTTCAGAATTATGGCCTCTCGGATTTCAAAAAAAAAAAAAAAAAAAGTTTGTATTTACTGCAAAAGTTTCAACCATTTCTCAAAACCTTAATAAATGTGGTGAAGAGAAGAGAAGGGGTGTGGCTGTTGAGTTACTTTGGACAGTGAAGGGAAGAACCAGTCACTCTGTGGTGACTTGTGAACGTACTGAAGGTTGTACCCCTTGTCTTTTTATAGGCTTTCTCATTGAGCCGCCCAATGAATGGAATGAAGAATTGCAAAACAAACATGACCCTTTCATCTTATTGGTCTTCAGGCAGGAGAAAAAAACATTCAGGACAAAATAAAATGAGGACAAAATAAAATGAGGACAAACAGTCGCTTATCTCTTTGATTCAGTGCAAGACAAAGGTCTTGGAAGAAAAACAAAAAACTATGAAATGAAAGAGAAAAGGGAAAAAAGTTGAAGGGGAAGAAATTATGGATTAAAATAATAACAACAATAATAAATGATAACAGCATGATATCATACACATAAAATAGCAATAGTGATATAATGACAGAACAATAATAACGATAACAGTCATGAAAGAAGGGGAAGAAGGAGGAGAATATTAGCTACAATAATAAGAACACGACAACTACTATAATAATGATAAAGAAAATGGGACAGTCTCCTGTTTGAAGAGGACCCACAGGTCAAAACGCGTTGTGTGTTTTACAACTGTTCCATTTATTTGACAGCCCAGTGAATCTACTTTCATGTTTCAATTTCTGCCTGCACTAACTCATCTCATCTAGCAGTAGACTTACGCCAGTCAGTTCACTTCTCTTCGCCGCACACTCATAAAGGCCTTACAAGTAGTCCAATACTTCTGACATGTACCAACCTTTCCCGGTTTTTTCTTTTTTTTTTTTTTTTTTCAAAATCCCAGTTGATGATTCTAAACTTAATCCCTTCAGCCCAGGATCAAACAACTTCTGTTCATCTCACTCTATGGGCTCTTGGCTTCATCTCTCAGATCTTCTCCAAGGTATCCAAAGTGTATGAACTTATCAAGGGAGGCAATGGCCGTTTCATCATGGTGTAGAGTTTTCAGGCTCCCAGACAATGTTGCACTCCTTCAGTCATTTGACTCAGATGCCCAAAACAAAGTCAACCATGAGGCATGGGCAGCCTTGAACAAAACACAAACCTAGTAGGCACAGTAAAAAACGCTTTAAACCTTTCATTTACGTGCATAACCCCGCAGAAACTTGGCGAACCTGTTGTCATATTTTGTAATATCATGTCATATTTTGTCATATACTAATTGTACATGTTGCTATGATAACTTTAAGCAGACCACATGGAAAAGCAGAATACTGTTGTAAACAAATATGTTTTAATGCTTGTTACGGCAAATGAATATAAAAAAAAAAAAAAAATCAGTGTTGGTTCAACATTCTTTGGCAGTCTCTTGTGGTGAGGAACCATCTTCATAGTCCTGAGAGCTCCTTATCATTTTGTTATTATCAGGAGGAAGCTTTACGGCCCAAAGCAGCATCAACATACATTCAACATTCTGAACAATGTTGTGCAATGTTTATGACCATGAAAACATGGTCCTGACTGTGAAAATGATTTGGTTTGTTAAAGGACCACCCTCACTTCCCGAGTTACCTTGTGGGTCAGCTCATGTGGCAGCCATCATGTTCATGTTCCGTTGTTGTGGGGTCAGCTCATGTGGCAGCCACCTTGTTCCGTTTCATTAACTGTTGATGGTCTGACTTTGCAGAAGAAATTGGAAAGAGGCAGGAAACAGTAAACCTAAGCTAAACAAGTGGGGTACTATAAAACCTCCGAGGAAAGGCTGTGCCAGCTAATAACTGGTGTTATGTTTCCTTACTTTGCAGAAGAACATTTTCTTGCTGATAAATGCCAATGTCTGGAAGCCTCTTCTTTCTCCGTCACCCTTATCACGAGCATATGAAGAGAGACAAGCCAAAAAGCCATGACATTCCTATCAACATGTGTTATCAGAGTTGTGGCCCTTTGCCTGCTGAACATACGATTTTACACCAAGCATGTTCAATTTGTTTTCAAGGTCTTGAAGACTGCAGTGAATCCTGGGAAGACTTACACTGCAAAAGCATAAAAAAAGAGGCTGAAAAACTTGTTCTCCTGACAGCCCCTCACACACTGATGTATCTGGATAATTCTGCACACCACAGTCTCCTTCAAACTAACACATGGAGCAGTACTGCCCTGCTCCTGGCGCCTGCCAAGTTCAGACTCTACTCTCTCTCGACTCTCACATTCAACAGCTGCAACTGTAAACACGACCAGATTGTCAAAACACAATATCCCAGCATGCCAGGACTGGGTCTATGTAGGGGACAGAGGAAGGGGTGGGGGGGGGGGGGGTGGGGAGGGGGGAGGTGCACTCAAAATGTGATTGTGCATATGGCCAGCAGAAATGGTTCAATTACGCCAGTTTTCATCATCTCCTTTGCCATTAAGTTTGTTTTTTTTTTTTCAAAGCACAACAGATCCAAGGAGCCATGCCTAATATAGTAAAATCATTTCACCTGGAAAGGTGAATAGGTGAATATGAGAAAAAAAAAAGGTCTATTACTATTACTGTTTTTCTGCAGCACAACACAGCAAGGTGAGAAAGGTAACCGGTGTAGATGACACGGCACCGCTCAACTGTTTGGATGAGATGGGCGACTGGCAGGAAAACGTTTGGCGTTTCTGCGGTACGCCTCCACCTGTGTCCTCAGATCTGCGTGGTACTTCAGCAAACTCTCCTGGAGAGGAAAATTGGAACCAGCGTGAGTTTAAGTGATGTGATCCACAATAACTGACATTGCTGTTGAACCACAGATTGCCTGTGTAGAGAGGTAGGACACAAGGAAAGACAACATCAAAAACATGATGCTGAAAAGGTCAGCAAAAAAAGTTTCATTACGTGTGTCAGTTCTTTCATGAACATAAGCATTAAACATGTCAAAATATTTCTACCACCGCTCAAATACCTTAAAACTTCATTTAGTAAGTACATCAAAAGCAAACCCTAGCTAACAAACTATTAAAATTCCTGAAAATAATCTTGAATATCTCCTACCTTGACCCTTTACAAGAGCTTTGCTGTACATGTTGTCTTTTGTTTGCACAATCTTTTTTTCCCAAGCAGTCTTTTGTGAAACTATGTTATTAAACATGTCACATACTTATCATGCTTTGATGAAATGATATTGAACATACCATTTTCATACACCCCCTACAGTCTTCTCTTAAAGTAAATTCTCGCCTTAAAAGCATGTAGACCCATGATGACATGTATACATCTACAGGGGGTCGATCACTTTGAGGATGAAGGGAGGGGGAGAAGACACCATGAAGCATGGGGGAGGACTGAGAGTGATGGAATGAAGACTGGGGGGGAGAGAACAGAAATACAACTTCAGCCACTGATAACAAGACAACACTTGATCGCATTTTTTTCCTTTTTGTTTTGTTGTTGTTGTTGCTGTTGTCTGCTGTGTATGCTACAATTGTATATGGGTTTTTGGTATGTTTAGAAAAAAAAATTTTTTTTTTTTTCAAAAAGGGCAATAGCACACATTTTCTGAGGACAGGCGTGTGTACTCCTCTATGTCGACCAGGGCAGTGCTGTGCTGTGAGGGCTGGTGCTCTCGGTCCTGGCTCAGCTCCTGTCTGAGGACACACACACACACACACACACACACACACACACACACACCAAGCACACACACACACACACACCACACACACACACAAACACCACACACACACACACACACACACACACACACACACACACACACATACACAC
>JADBJO010001800.1:325306-335306 GCA_016801955.1 Conus betulinus | reverse complement strand
CCGCTTTTACCTCAAGACTGAGGTATGGTCCTCTTACCGTAAACCCTCTCCACCAAATGATCACTTTTTGGTTTCCAAAACCTTGATGTTTATAATTGCAGCATGCATCTAATATGGTTCCCCTTGACATATACCCTGTCCACCATAGTATTACTTTTTTCCTGTTTCCAAAACCTTCATGTTTAAAATGGCTGCATGCATCTAATATGGTCCCCTTGACAGAAACCCTGTCCTCCCTAGGATTACATGTTCTACTTCCCAAACCTTGATGTTCATAATTGTTGTGTGTGCATCTATATGGCTCCCTTGCCATAAACCCTGTCACCAGAGAATCCCTTTTCCTGTGTCCAAAATCTGCATGTTTTTAGATGTTGCTGCATTCATCTATGTGGTCCCGGTGCTGTTACCCCTCTCCACCTGAGGATCAGTCTTTGCTTTCAAAAACCTGGATGTTTATAGTTGTTGCATGCATCACCAGAAGGTTATTTCTTTTGTTTCCATTTTTGTCCAAAACTCAATGCCCATCTTGCACTGAATTAGATGAAGACAAGCGATTGCTCGTTCATTTTCGTTGTCCTGAGTGTTGTGTATCTTGCCTGATGAAGACCTAAGAGGCTGGAATGTGTTGTGGTTTGTCTTGTAATTTGTTTGTCTACGTTGTTCGGCACAGCCTTGTAAATGATTTTTTTAAATTTGTTTAGAGCTCCGCCGCACCTCACTTTGCAACTAGACAAAACCTTGATGATGCTTTTAACTGTTGTATGCATCAATAAGTCTGCACAAAATAACACCTTTTAACGACTTTCTCCCAAACCGCAAACACTTCCCACCCACCGTCAGCATAGCCCTTCTGCATGACGGCGCCAGACTTCGGCTGCACGGGGCGCCCGTCCGGCGTGGACAGCGAGCGTGGGTACATCACCACTGCCTCCCGCTGCGGGGTGGGCTGGTGGAGAAGGAGCGCAGGGGAGGGGAGGTGGGAGGATTGAACCCCGGGCCCGCCGTTGAGGTGTGTGAGGACAGCTCGCCGGGGTAGGTGGGGCAGTGATGCATGGAACCGGGCTGAGGACTGCGGGCCGTCTCCTGGGCCACGATGCTGAGACTGGGTGAGGAGAAGTTGGCTGCACCAAGCGACACATGAACAGGTAAGACAGGGGATCTCCCAGCAATCGCCTCTCACACTGGTTAAACACTGGGTTTAAGACAGGTAGAAGGTGTCTTCTCATTCACAGGTAAATCCCATGCACCAAACTCACTCACTCACTCACTCACTCACACACACACACACACACACACACACACACACACACACACACACACACTTAAACACACTGACACACACACACACACACACACACACACACACACACACACACACACACACACCACTGTTCTAAAGAAACAAACTTTAGAAAGAATGGAATTTTGTACCTTGGGAAGGTAGGAAGAAAGGGAACTTGGGGGGGGGGGGGGGGGGGGGGGGGAAGGAAGGAACAGAGGAACAAGGAAAGTGAGATGGCCTTTAACTGCAAAATTTTTCTGACATACAAAACAAAATGTGACATGAAATTGGGGTTAATGACAGACATGCTGCTTTTTCAGTTTGTCACCTGGTTTGTTAGTTGTTTGGTTTTTGTTTGTTTGTATCTTTGGGAGGGGGGGCTCATTTTTTAAGGAGCTAGGCAGGGGGGGTTGATTCAAACTGCACCACGTGGCTGAAACTGATAAAAACTGATATGTGTATACATGTTGTATACATGTGTGTGTGTGTGTGTGTGTGTGTGTGTCACGAAAAAGTGAGAGAATGAGGGTTGACAAGCCAGTGATGTAAATGAATGAGACTGATTGACACAGACAGAGCAACACAGACAGAACAGACAGAACCTGCGCACACTTATACAAGAATTTGAGCAACTATCTGCCTTTGAGTTCTTGTTTCCTTGTGTATGTTCTAGAGACTGCATGAGTGCATATGTGTATCCGACTTTGGAATCCTCCATCCCCCCACCCACCACCCACCCCCCCTGTCCCCCTTCCCTCGACTCTTTGCAGATTCAACAAACATGCAAATGTGTCGAAAAGAATAGAAGGTGATTACATGGCTTTGCCAGCTCAGCAAAGCTTTTCAGCTGATAAATCAGCTTGAGTGACAGACAGAGAAAAATAAATGAAAGGATTTAAGAATATCACCAACTGTGGTAATCCCCATCTTACTCTTCACCTCCTCAATGAGACAGCATGAACATCATAATCATCATCTCCAACTTCATTCACGTTATCTTTGTCACTTTATCAGCAAAAGCCATCAGACTCCAGAGCATTAACATCATTATCATTATCATCATCTCCAATGTCATTCACGTTATCTTTGTCACTTTATCAGCAAAAAACCATCAGACTCCATATCACCATCCAAAACAAACAACTGTGACTAGCACACAAACTATGTCACAAAAAAGGGAAGGCTACAAGGTGATCTAAAAAGCAGTCATGATCAGCATTTATACATTTGAAGAGGCCACAATCAATAAACAAATAAATAAATAAAAATAGATAAATAAATGTTTGTGATAATCCCCAACATGTTATTTCAAAAACAACAACTCCTGGCAATAATTTTTTTTTTTCAAGAACTGAACATATGAAAGAAATCAGACTCCTTACATCCTGAATCTATATTGATCTACACAGGTTAGTGAAAAGCAATGAAAGGCCAAAAAAGAAAAAAAGAAAGAAAGGAACAAGATCTTTTTTTTTTTTAAGATGACTGGTGAGAATGAGGAGCATGAAGATGATACCCTGGCATTCTGTTTTGGTCAATGACTGACATGACTGTAACCTATTTTTCCTTTCAGAATACATCTCAGCATCAACCAGGCTTGAGAGATACAGACACCTGCAGTGTGCAACTTGATTAACATTCTTTAAACACTCATCCATTAAGCGATTGACAGTGCAAACTCAACTGTGTGATTTCAGTCTTTCCACCAGAGTCCACTGCACACTCGACATACCCCAGTAAAACCAGCCTGGGATGGGGGGGGGGGGGGGGGGGGGGGGGGGGAAGGGGGGGTCCCACAGATCTATATTCCTTTGACAAGATTCAAATCCACAACCTCTTCCCCACCCCCTTCATTTTCACAGACTGTTTCCATATTAGAGGCAGAAACTTTTTTTCCAACGTAGAATAACAAAACAAAAGCTTACAGAACATAAATCTCTGCAGCATTTAAGAACAAGAACTCATATCCAATATACATGACGCAGCCCCCACCCCCACCCCCACCCCACCTTCTGTCCCTGCATAGATGACAGGAACACTAGCTACAGCACACTAGCAGGACACAAAAGGATAGACAGTTTAGACAACATGGGGGAGAAAACAGGCAGACAAAAAACAACAAAAAATTATAATCATGAAAGATGGCAACAGATCAAGTTATACAGAAGAGAAATGTTCAACCGGCAGAAAAATAAGAAAAAAAAACACAAAAAAACAGGGATACAAATCTCTAGACCTAAAAAAAACAAAGAGGTGAACACAGATTGAGAAGTACAAAACAGGGGGACTGAGTAAGGTCAGAGAGTACAGGAGGGAAAAAAAGGCTAGGAGGGGAGTTGGGGGATAATGCAAAAGACTAAAAAGAAAAAATATATATATATATATATATATATCGCAAATAATGGAGACACAATATGAGCAACTGAAAAACAAAATCAATCAAAAGATGATCCCATGTCCGTCTTTTTATGAGACAAGGGAGAATGAGATGTGGATCATTAGACAGTGGCACTTACGTTTGACTAACCCTCTACATGCTGACTGCCTCCTAATGAATCTTAAATAAATGTTAGCGAACCACCCAGAGAAATGTGGACAAACGAGTCACAAGACAAACCACTACGCATTTCAACCTCTTAGGTCTTCTTCAGGCAAGATACAAATAGGACAACGAAAATTCACTTAGCTTTGATCGCTTCAGAGTTCAGTGCAAGGAAGGACCTAAGAGGTCAAAACACGTAGTGTTTTGTCTTGTGACTCATTTGTTTACGTCTCTCTCGGCGGTTTGCTAACATTTATTTAAGATTTGTTTAGATTTCCACCTGCAGTCATCTCACTTTGCCTCCTGATGATTAGACATTCTGTCACCAATTATTTCTCTCGTACCGCCATACCACATCCCCCCTCTGTCAACGCTACCTCCTTATCCCAACTATTAACTGACCTGACCTATCCCTAGTCTATGACAATCTTTTTCTTTTTATGGCTAAACCGTTAATTTTTTTTTTTTTTATTGCAACTACTGGTTTCTCAACAGTCCTGTTCCTTCTTTAAACCTCTCAGACCTTTCAGCTAACGGTCACTTCAGACACTTTGGTTTCGATGCTGAATGTGGTTGCATGAGACCAGTAAAAACCTTCCCTGAATTGAATGCAACATGACATCTGACCCTTGTCAGCAATGATCTGAATGGGAGTTTGATCATAGTCTGTGCATCCCCACAATGTCACATTTTGATAAGTTTCAGCACTTTCACATTTTGTGAAGTGTCTGTCAGTCTACCTCCCTGAAAAGACCACCTTTATACAGACTGAAATGTCACCAAGTCTTCAAGATTGTTGAAGACAGCTTCTATGGTATATCCAATCTTTTCTCAGTAAAGAAAAAAAAAACGATAACACAAAGAATGAAGAAAGGCAGATAGAAAGACAGAAGGAAAGAGTGAAAGACATGAAGGAAGAAAGCCAGAAAGGGTTAGCGGAAGAAAAGAAACATGAAAAGAAGGCAGATGTATGGAACGATGGAAGAATGGAAAAAGAAGGAAGAAGGAAGGAAGAAGAATACAAAGAAGAAAACAACTGAAAAAAGCAAATAAAGCAAAGGCGGAAAGAAAAAAAAAGACAGACAGACAGAAGGGAAGTGAAAAAAGACAAGAGGAAAGACAGAAAGAAAAAAAAGAAAGTAAAGACAGAAAAAAAAAAGACGGAAAGGAAGAATGACAGAAAAGAGAAGGGGAGAGAGAAAAAAAAGAAAGGAAAGAAAAAAAAAGAGAGGAATAAAGACAGAAAGAAGGAAGGGGAACACGGACAGATAGGTTGACAGAAAGAAAGAAAAAAAAAAGAAGGGGGGGGGGGGGGGAGAAGAGAAACACAAAGGATGACAAACAGAAAGAACAGGAAAAAAAAAAAGGAATGAACAAAGAAAGACAGGCAGAAAGAAAGGACAACAGAAGAAAGTTAAGACAAAAGCACATCAGAGTCAATGTTTAAACAATACGTTTGTAAATAACAAAATCGATACTGAATGAATACAGAAACAACTATGCTATTGGCAAGGCTTACAAATAAATCATTACATGAATACACTCAACAACACTTCAATACATAAATAACAGAGCCCATAATCCATGTGTGAAACAAAAATTAGAAGACTGATGAAACGATCTGACAGCTTGATGGGAAAAAAAGCGCCCCCTACTCCAGCAAAGACATTCTAGCGAAAAACATGGGCACAACACAGGCAGCAGCCAGAGGAGAGGGGTGGGGGTGGGGGGGGGGGAGGGGGGGGGGGGGGGGGGAGGGGGGGGCACAGAAGTTCACCTGGACTGGGAGTGACAATAATACTGGGAGGAGGGGGAGCAGGCAGCGGAGGTGGGGGCCACCAACGCATCGCTCGATGCATGTCGGCCTAGACCTGTGGGATGGGAACCAAGTTCACTGCACACGCCCATGCACATCTGCCAGTGCTTGCTCAGTATTAACAAGTACAGAAAGCTGCACATGTTTACTGTAGAACATGCATAACAAACATGCTTCTCTCTTTGAAAATGGAGAGGGGGAGGATCAGATGGGATGGAGCACATGGGAGCGAGATATGCATTATCTATTTGTACTTTTTTTTTTTTCAGTCCTTCCTTTGCTGCTGTATATTTTGCTTCTACTGAAATCTGTTCATATCTGCGACAGGTATAATGACTCCATGTAACCTGACTCATATTACATTGTGTTTTCTGTGTTGGTATTTCTGTATTCTTAATGTTGATTTTTTTCTTCCTTTCTTTTTTCTGTTCTGACCTGTTTAGTGATTTTTCAGACAATGGAAAGGTCGTTCTGACCCGTTTAAATGAATTTTCAGACAATGGAAAGGCTGATCTAAACAGTTTAAGTGAATTTCGGACAACGGAAAGGCTGTTCTGACCAGTTTAAGTGAATTTTCAGACAACGGAAAGGCTGTTCTGACCAGTTTTAAGTCAATTTTCAGACAATGGAAAGACTGATCTGACCAGTTTAAGTCAATTTTCAGACAATGGAAAGGCTGTTCTGACCAGTTTAAGCTCATTTACCTTCAAAGACAGGCTAAGTAAATTTACCATGGTTATTCTTGACATTAGTCTCTCTCTCTCTCTCTCTCTCTCTCTCTCTCCTTTTTCTTTTTTTTCTTTTTGTCAAACTGAACACTAACACCAACGTTAACCTGCTTGTTACACAATGTCATGTAAAGATTATCTTCCAGCATCACATGCTCCATCCCAAACAATCGTCCTCCTTCTGACAAGAAGCCTAATTCTCTTGATCATAGAAAGTGACTACCAAGTGATGAGGTTAAAAAGCAACCACACAAGAAACACTTGCACCAGCCAAATGAAGTTCATCATCTGTCATTTGCTTGCGAGGTTGCATAAGACCAGGGTGACCCCTAAAATGGGCAGCTGAGGTTAAAGAATCAAATCCACACGGAGAACAGCAACATGGAATGTGAAACCAAACCCTGTCCATCCACCTCATTAACCTCTGAACTGAGTCAGGTACCTGTATACTGCCAAGCAGATGGAGTATGTTTTCTTGCTCAGTAAATAACCCACAAAGTGATTCCATCTCATAATTGTCATCTCCACACCCTAGCTCTTGAACGCTTTAATCATCTGACTGAACTTGGGCCCTTAAACAACCAACCAACCAGCCAGTTATTCATAGAACTGCTGCGCCAAATTTCATTCATTACACCAATTTTCTGATTAGTATGTACAGAGGTAACCGATTGTCAATAAGTGAGTTAATTTTTGGTGAAAGTGCATAGTGTGATAAAAAAAAATCAATCATAAACCCCCAAATCCTTAAAACAAACATGAATATGAGGGGTTATGCATAAAGTTCAAAGTAGTCTCTTAACAAGTTCTCTTGATATTTCATTCCATGTTAGAAGTAGCAAAAATGCAAATAGATAAGATCAGTACTTCTCTGGCATGCCAATTTATATGTAAATGACTGTTCAGCTGTTCATAATGTTGAACACGACGATAATGATGATGAAGATGATGTTGATGATGATGACAACGATGATGATGATGATGATGATGATGACAACGATGATGATGTGACATGACAGTATGTTGTTGAATATATTTGGTGGTGAACATGATCAACACCCTTCTGATGACAGACACACTGACTACAATGACATTGATCTAAATAAAACTATTCTGCAAAACATGCAAACATAACTCTTAAGATTAGGCATTGAGTAAGATGGGCCACTGCAGCAGATACACTGCAAGCTACGTATGGTTTGTGCGCCCATTTAAAAACAACTAAATCAAAATCAAATACTAAAAAGCAAGGTCAGGTCAGAGGAAAGAAGGACATACCTGTGTTAGGGAGAGGGGTGGTAGGAGGGCCAGTGGCCACAAAAATGGGCGTGGGTTCCATACGACCCTGACCTACGATGACCTAGCACTGGTGCAGGAGCAAAGACGACAGCGGTGTGGATTAGAGAGATACAACGATTAGTACAGCTGCTGCCACCTTACGAGTGACAAGATACACACTGCACATGCAGACACCACTAAGGGTTAGAAGAGACTATGACCTTACACACGGTGAGTCTAAAATAGGTCAGTGAGAGGCAGTTTTGAATGACAAGGTACTCAGAGCTGCCACGGCCTCAGAAGCACAGAGTGTAGCATTTGGACATTTTAAGGGCAGCATTCCAAATCGGAGCCAAGCACTCACATGCGGTTTCCCAGGAGCACTTTCAGGCCATCTTTGCTTCACACGCAACAAGATGTCACACACCAGGAAGAAAGACATTTTGAGTTGTTCGGGGTTTTTTTTAGTTACTGTGTAATTTCAAAACTAAACTAAAAAAAAAAAAAAAAAAAAAATTAAACGTCTAACACAGAAACTAGTCAATAAGGCAGCAAAATTACACTCATTTCCTGCAAATTTTTCTCCTGCTTTTTCTTCCTCTACTACTCACTGAACTTGAAAGACAGATATTTGGGGCCGTTTTTTTTTTTTTCTTTTTCTTTTGTTTTGGTTTTTTTTTAATTATCGAGTAATTTCAATCTGAACTACATAAAAATCAAAATGGACAGCAACAAAACTAGTCGATAAGGCAGCAAAATCACATTAATTTTCTGCAATTTTTCTTCTGCTCTTTCTTCCTCTGCTCACTGAACTTGGCAATTTTTTTTCAACAGAATAGGTCTTCAGTCCTAAGACCTATGTTGTCTTCCATTGTGTTCCATTTAAACTGCTGCTAAGTCCATTAAGCACTTTCTTTTTTCTCTCTCTCTTTCACTGCATGTTGCCACAATGTAGAGCAGCGAGTACCGTCAATGATGTCACAGCATGCTAAACCAACAGTGTAACACCTGGCAGCTCTGAGTACTGGGAACACTTTGATTCCAAGTTTTGCTAAATGATTTTCTTTTCTTATGAGTATCCATATCTGTTTATTTCAAATTCATGCAATAAACCTCTTATAAGGTGAGATGCAATTCTGGATACTTCCAAAAAAAATTTGTTGCTCCTCTCTCTCTCTCTCTCTCTCTAGAACACATATTAAAACAAGACGACTGTTCTGTCAAGGCCAAAAAAAGTCTCACAGTCAGGAGGGCTAAAAGCAGCCAAACCACACGACCAACACAGAAAATACAGAACAACTGCCATACAGACCACTACATTTTTTTTAAAGGGAGAATGCTTTTTCATCCACAGAACAACAACAACAACAAAAAATTACAGGGGGAAGTGTTCTCTTACAAGATAATAAATACAGAGGTACATTCTTGTTGGTTCTTTGCTTTTTTCCTTAATTAAAAGCCCCTTCCTTAACGACAGGGTCTGTAAAGATTGACAGAAATTGCTGTCCAGAGGGATTTAAACAGCCCATAGAGGCAGCAAAGAAGAAAGAGAACAGGGGAAGCAGATGCGATACAACAGAAAGGAGAAAAAGGTGAAAGATAGGTGGGACAGAGGGGGGACAGGAAGGATGGGGGTGGGGGTCAGGGGACTTCTCTTCTTCTTCTTCTGCATACGCAGGCTGATATTCCTGCAGACACTCCCTCTATGGACAGACAAGTATTAATCCCATCTACCCAACAAAGGGAGTGGAGTTTTGTGTGTATGTACTTTTTTTTTTTTATTATGCCATTAAGGCAGCCATACTCCATCTTCGGGGAAGGTTAGGGGACAAAAGCAGAGAGATGGGGGGGAGGAGGGGATGGGGGGGACAGGTAATAACCTAGAGAAAGGGGAGACTTGAGGAAGGTAACCGAACAAAGAGAGAGGGAAGGGCAGCAGAGAGGCAAACAGCATGGACTGGGAGTACATTGTGGTTTAGACAAGGCAGGAGGAAAGGGAATGAGACAGGCAATCGCACAGTCCAGAGGGGACAGTGTAAGAGGAAGAGGCCACTGCATCTTCTTCTTCTTCTTCTTCTTCTTCTTCTCTTCAGCGTTCCAATATCTGGTAGCGTGTGAACTCGTTTTACCCTGTTGGGATACTCACACTATACTCTTGAGTATAGTCAGTTCACTCCGACTTCGTTGAGTGCAGATATTTGTGGGAAGTGGTTGTGGGAAAAGATAGATAAAAGATATGGTAGACAGAAAGGACAGTAGACTACAGTACAGCAAAGGAGGAGACAGAGTTACTGAGAGCAAAAGGAAAAGGGGACATTACTAGCACAGAATGTCCAGAAGAAGGGGGAACTATT
>JADBJO010001800.1:317806-320306 GCA_016801955.1 Conus betulinus | reverse complement strand
ACTGTCCTCAGAGACAAAAAAAAAACCCACCAAAACCCTGCTTGTATTAATCTCTCAATCACTCTTTACAGATTTCTATTGCATGCAATTTTACTTCTCAACAGTGTTGAATCCCACATTAATTCCAAGTGAACAGTGTCATTCCACAAGCAAATATTGCACGCCTATAACAAAATAAGGAAAAAAAATAAACCCATCAGGACAACTATTTCTTTTTCTTAAGCTGTGACATTTTCTTCATCCTTTCACTGAAAAAAAAAAAAAAAAAAAAAAGAAAATTCTGGATTCATGCTCAAAAAAGGATATAAACAAATAAAGTTTGGAAATCTGCAAAAAGAGCTAATATGTGTTAGCGCTAATGTTCAGTGAGAGTGATCCCACCATTTTTATGGAACATAACACTGCAGGTGGGCACACACACAGCAGTTCCTTGCCATCAGTCAGCTTAACATGACAGTCAGAAAAATGCCAACACCTAGGTATGATCCAGTGCAGTCAACATCTTCATTGTTTAGTGCACCTGTACTGCAGTCAACAACATCTTTGTCGTTCAGTGCACCTGTACTGCAGTCAACATCTTCATTGTTCAGTGCACCTGTACTGCAGTCAACATCTTTATCGTTCAGTGCACCTGTACTGCAGTCAACATCTTTATCGTTCAGTGCACCTGTACTGCAGTCAGCATCTTAATCATTATCCTGACATGCGCTTCAGCTTGAATATTTGTCTAGATCAATTTGCTTGACCCGTAAACTAAGAAAATGCAACTATATTAAAATAGAAAGACAAGCAGCATTATCCTCCCCTGATTTCCTGTCCAGAACATGTCCACTGACAGAATTTTTGAACAACCTAATCAAGTTTGATTGTCCAACTCGATACATCAACAAAGACAACTTTTTAGTCACACTGAAAACAAGGACTAGCATAGCATTATCTCTACTTCAGCAGAGGGGCTACTGTGTCTATTTCAATTAACAGAATGCATTCATCATAATGCTGCCTTTAGTTGGGTCCAAGCTGCAAAGTATCAATGAATAATGAACAAGTTCCAATTGGTGGTCTTATGAATCCATACTGCAAACTGAATTGCATTTGAAACAACAACAAATTCTTAATTTTTTAGATGGGACAGCATTAAACCTACATACTTTCATCAACCAACATCAGGTTTTGCAGATGTTTATGGTCTAGAAAAATGATGCTTCTGTTTTTCTCCGAACTTTCCCAAACCTTTACTGAAATCCTGTACGCTTATCACCGTGAGACTGCAGCACCCTTACTGTCAGATGCAGCAATCATGGCAGGTTTCCAACCACCACTGTTTTTACTGTGTCCTCTTTAACAAGGGACAGTAGCAGTTTACCTAGGTGAAACAAATCTTTTATGTCTGCACCAAGTACAGTTACTTCCCTTCACACTGCTATCGACACTGGACTGTTCTCGGTAAGGTTCACTAGCCATGGGGTCAACAGCACAAGTATACTACAGCTTAAGTGACTGACTTGGGTGAGTTTACAGTGCCATGGCCTAATGGCCATAGGGGCCATGTACTGCTACAGACTCATCATGTCTACAGCACCGTATAATGGAAGACGGCCCCATCCAAGCCTTCCACTGCTCCCACCTTCCCCAAACTGAATCAGACAGCCATTAACTACTGGATGGACAAAGAAGCTTTTAAAGATGTCAAAATCAAACCCTTCTAGTGAGTTACGCTCACGATCGTCAGATCGTCAGTGGAACTCTCTAACCATTCGACTATGGCCCCTCTTTGCTCTAACCATTCAACCACAGATCCCTGTAGAGACCATTGGTCTGGTAATGACCAACATTAAACCAATGAAAGGAATGAAGGTCACTTGCACCTTGGCGACTAAACTCCGATATCAGCTGAAGTTACATTCCCCAACTCTAGACAGAGAACAACAGACAGACAACGAAAAAAACAGAAAGTCTAGCTACCTGAAAAAGGTGGGACATGATGCGCACCACCTCAGACATGGACGGTCGTTCTGCTGGGTTCCCTGACCAACATCTAGCAACGACACAGTCAGGTCATGAGTCAGGTGTCATTCCACGCATCACACAAAAGGGCTACCTTGCACTCAGCCAGGTTCAAGCGTTAGAACGATTATCTGTGATTTTAAGGTAATCAAGGTAGGGAAAAAGTAAAGGCCTGATAAAAACGATGCATAGTTACAACCTGGAATAAACAAAAGTGAAATGCAGATTATTCAAAGATCAGGTTATTCAAATTTTTTGGAGTTATCCAAATGCAGTTGGCACCAATCAATCCAATTTTTTATCCAACATTTCAGCTTATCCATTTGAAAATAAAAAGTATCCTATGCAAATTTACATATGATCATTACAGACATCTAAAGAGGAAGTACTGATTTGTTGTGACGGTGTGAAAGAACAATTTGTCAACACACTTTTCAAATAGCATACAAGAAGTTTAAAAGTAAGTGGTATAAAGTAAGCATCAGCAATTATC
>JADBJO010001800.1:307806-315306 GCA_016801955.1 Conus betulinus | reverse complement strand
TTTCAAGCTCAATGTATGAGACACCTTGAAAGTTTTGTGTATGGCCTTGCTTTCAGTTCAGAGTAAGGACTACCTGCTTCAGTCGATAAAAGCAGAATTCCTTCATCATGTTATGATTGACAGGGTCTAATTTCCTAAGTATCTCAAACCACTACATTCTTTCAGTAGTTTGCCTTTAAATCCACTCTGCAAAATCTATTCATTCCCAGCTCCCACAGTCTTTTTTTTCTTTTTTTCTTTTGTCCACCTGGCAAGTCTTTCAGCTGATACTTCAAACTTTTAGGATACTCCACGCATTTCAAAGTTCTACAAATTTCCATCTGAAGTTTCATGACCTGCACTGCACACAAGCAAAAAAAAAAATCATCCTTGGAACCCATGATTTGTAGTCTTTACATTCCTTCCAAATATCGTTGAATGTACAACAGCCATGCTTTTCCTTGACTCTTCAGATGATGATCAAATATTTTCACAATGTAGGTTAACTGAACTGATAATGCTTGGAATGATATCTGAATGTAAAGGGAAACAATTCTAAGAACGAGTTTGCCAGAAAATGGAAGTACACTATTCTGAACATAGAATTTGCTACAAAAAGGTAGCTCCTCATTTAGGTCAAAAGCATAAGATGTTTTCATACAAATTTGCATACTGACCTACGAACTATCATATGACTTGCAAAGTGCATTTTCAGGACTGTATCACACACGAAGCATCTCTTCAATTCAGGTTCATCATACCAATAGCAGGCCTGACCTTCAAACACTTCGGGAGCCATCCAGGCGGCACTGCCCTTGTTGTTGTGGTCATGTGCGTCTGTATATCACAGGCGGTGCCAAAATCACAGATCTTCAGTTTCGTTCCACACTGGATCAGCAGCAAGCTGAAACAGCCAATGTTCATTGACGTTAGCATCACATCGTAGCAATCACAATGAACAGGATGCCACTGCTAAAACAGTCAGCACTCTTTACCAACTCAGCACCCATAACTGACTCTACAACAACCACATTAATAAAACACTGCTTTTTGGCTAGTTCAAGCCTAATCAGAACCATTCTATCACCAGTATTTTCCATCCTGACCAAGGTAGTTGAGTATGAAGTCTGCTTGGAATTGCATAGCGGAGTATCAGCCACACCAGTTCATGGCCAAAACTGCAGGTGCCTTTTTTCTGCATCTCTTGGGCCAGGCTAATGGCGGGAATGTCATACTATGAAAGGAAGCATAGAGTGCAGTCTTGTCAGGCAGTCTCATGTCAAAGGGAAACTGCACAATATCATCCTCAACATTGACCACACATTGAAAAAAGTGGAGTATTGCTAATGAGTGTGTATAATTGTGAAAGAGAGAGAGAGAGTGTGTGTGTGTGTGTGTATGAGACATGTGTATGTGAAATACATGTTGTGTGTGTGTGTGTGGGTGGGTGCATGTGTACGTACCTAAGTGAGTGTGAGTGAGAGAGCAAGTGAATGAAAGACTGAGACAGTGAGAGTAAGAGTGATAGAGTGACAGCAAGAGTATGTGACAGCATCAGTAAGAACTAGTGTGAGAGTGAGAGTGTGTGTGCATGTGCAAGTGCCTGTGTGTGTGTGTGTGTGTGTGTGTGTGTGTGTGTCTGTGTGTGTGTGCATGTGCAAGTGCCTGTGTGTGTGAGTAAGATCAGATAATGTTGCTTATAGCCCAGCCGACCGCAAAGGGCCATATCAGGGCTGTCACCACGTTTAAATCAACTCACAAGTCAGTCATTCACACAATTCTTTAAAATACATAGAAAAACCTATCCGAAAGTTTGTTAAAAATCTTTCCCTGTGTGCGAGTGTGCATGTGTGCGCATGTTCGTGCGTGCGTGCGTGCGTGCGTGTGTGCATGTTCAAGTGTCTGTGTGTGAGTGTGCGCATGTGTGTGTGTGTGTTCGTGTGTGAGTGTGAGTGTGAGTGTGTGTGTGTGTGTGTGTGTGTGGAAATACTCGTCTGTGTTCAGTGGGTTTCTTTCACTAACTAGAGTAGAGAAAAGATATATTCACAGAATAAAACAAGACACCCATCCTTCCTTCTGACTCCTCTCCCCACCTGCACCCTCCTACCCACACTCTCCAAATCCTGCAGAGGTTACAGAGATACTTCATCATGGTGGGAGTGAAAGAACCGGACATGACCCAAGTGACAGAGAGAACACACACACAGTTCAGCTCACTTTGGGGGCTTCAGGTCCCTGTGGATCAGCGCCTTGGGTTTCATGCCGTGCAGGTACTCCACGCCCCGGGCGCACTGCAGCAACCAGTTCATGGCATGGGCAGCTGTGTAGTGAGGCTGAGGCCCTGACCCATGTAATACTGCAGGGGACAAAAATTGCTGAAATAAAACCACTGCAGAAGAGACTCAAACCCCATGTGTAGTAAATCACTATTCCTCACATAAATGATGACACAGCATCAAAAAATCTTTTCCTTTTTTTTTTGTATATATGTTTTTCCCCCCACAAATCATGTTCAATGTACAAGAAGCATAAAGTAACTCTGAAGCTAGCACATACTCCCGGAAAATGTACATAACCTTTCTCACTCTTATAAGCAACTGAACAAGATTAATAAAACTAACAGGGTCAGTTTCAAAGTGAGGTGACTGCTGGCAGAAATTGAAACAAATCTGTAAAAGAATTTACAGTGGGTCCGCCAAACAACAGGGACCAACAAACTACAAGACAAAATATGGCGCATTTGTTTTTTCTCTTTACCTGAAGAAGACCTAAGAAGTCACAATGTGTCGTGTTTTGTCTCTTGTAATTTGTTTGCCCTGTCACTTTGAGAAGTAGCGGGTTAATGAAACTAACTACAGGTAGCGCAATGACAAGTCAGCAGATATACTCCAACATGGCACTGACCGCACACACATGAGGAAGGCTTGAGAACAAGAAACTGGGCACCAGACATGCTCAGAGAATTTATTCTTCCACCATTCATACAGAAAATCTCTTTTTTTTTTTAATGCTTCTGATCATGTATGGGTGTATACAAAAAGGAAATCTATGGAAAAAAAAAACCTGTCATGCTTCTCCCATCCACACATTCCTAGACCAAATTAAATCGATAAAACCTGCTTGTTGTTCTCAGTCTCTATACAAGCTCTCTCTCAGCACAAGCACACATTCCAAAATCAATCCACTTTATATCTTCATACAAAAAACAAAAACAAGATGCAAAGCATATAAACCTACTCCCAGTTTATCCTGAATATGCGTGATATATTCCATAAAGAGGAAAAACCATCTTGAGCTGGTGTAACTGTTAGTAATGGCTATTCTGGTAACACATCAGCCATCATCTGTGTGACCTATAATGAACATACTTACAAATTTTCAGAAAGATCAGACAAGAACTTTCTGAGATTTTCCATCAAGAAGAAAACCATTATGGGCCGTTAGTAACAGCTATAACGGTAAACTTGAACATCAGGCATCATCCATGACCCGTAATGAACATACCTTCAAACTTTCAGAGAGATTGGCCACATACTTTCTGAGATATTCCACGAAGAAGGAAAACCATTATGGGTCGTTATAGCTGTTAGTAACGGCTATAACGGTAAAATAAAGCACTGGGCATCATCCGTGACCCATAATACCTACAAATTTTCAGAAAGATCGGCTAAATGCTTTCTGAGATATTCCATAAGAAAAACCATTATGGGTTTTATAGCGTTAGTAACGGCCATAACGGTAAACTAAAACGTCGGGCATGATCCGTCATCCACAATGCACATAACTGCTAATTTTCACAAAGATCGGCCAAGCACTTTCTGAGATGTTTCATAAAAAAGAAAAAAAACATCACAGGCCATTACAGCCGTTAGTACCAGCTATAACGGTAAACTAAAACATCGGACATCATCCGTCGTTCTTACGAACATACCTACAAATTTTCAGAAAGATCAGCCAAGTACTTTCTGAGATATTCCATAAAGAAGAAAAAACATATTGGGCCATTAGTAACGGCTACAACGGTAAACTAAAGCATCGGGTATCATCCGTGACCCACAATGAACATACCTACAAATTTTCAGAGGATCGACAAAGTACTTTCTGAGATATTCCATAAAGAAGAAAAACTGTTATGGGCCATTATAGCTGTTAGCAATGGCTTTAACGGTAAACTAAAACATCGGGCATCATCCGTGACTCATCGTGAACATACCTGTTAATTTTCACAAAGATTGGCCAAGTATTTTCAGAGACATTCCATAAGGAAGAAAAACCAGTACGGGCCGTTAGTAACAGCTATAACAGTAAACTAAAACATCGGGCATTATTCGTGACCCCATAATGAACATACCTACAAAGTTTCAGAAAGATCGGCCAAGTACATTCTGAGATATTCATAAAGAAGAAAACCATTACAGTTCGTAACAGCCATAAGTAATGGCTGTAACGGGGGAAACTAAACATCGGGCATCATCCGTGACCCATAACGTTCATACCTGCTACTACTTTTCACAAAGATTGGCCAAGTACTTTCGAGATATCCCATAAAGAAGAAAAAAACCGTTCAGCCGTTAGTAATGGCTATATCGGTAAACAAAAATATCAGGCATTATTCGTGACCCATAATTAACATACCTACAAATTTTCAGAAAGATCGGCCAAGTACCTTCTGAGATATTCCATAAAGAAGAAAAACCATTACAGGCCATTACAGCCTTAAGTAATGGCTATAACGGAGTAAGCTAAAACATCAGGCATCATCCGTGACCATAATAATGATATACCTGCTAATTTTTACAAAGATCAGCCAAGTACTTTCAGAGATATTCCATAAAAAAGAAAAACCATTACAGGCTGTTACAGCCGTTAGTAACAGCTATAACGGTAAACTAAAACATCAGGCATTATTCGCGACCCATAATGAACATACCTACAAATTTTCAGAAAGATCAACAAAGTGCTTTCTGAGATATTCCATAAAGAAGAAAAACTGTTACAGGCAGGCCGTTATAGCCCCTTACTAAACTAAACCATCAGACATCATCCGTAACCCATAGTGAACATACCTGCCAAGTTTCACAAAGATCGGACAAGTACTTTCGGAGATATTACATAAAGAAGAAAAAACGTTACAGGCCGTTACAGCCGTTAGTAACTGCTATAATGGCAAACTAAAACATCGGGCATCATCCGCAACCCATAATGAATATACCTACAAATTTTCAGAGAAAGATCGGCCAAGTACTTTCGGACATATTCACGAAGAACAACAAAAAACCGTTACAGGCCGTTAGTAACGGCTATAACAGTAAACTAAAACACTGGGCATTATTCATGACCCATAATGAATATACATGCTAATTTTCACAAAGATCAGCCATGTACTTTCTGAGATATTCCATAAAGAAGAAGAAAAAGCGTTACAGGCTGTTACAGCCGTTAGTAACAGCTATAGTAGTAAACAGCGGCTATAATGGTAAACTAAAACATCGGGCATTTATTCGTGACCCATAATGAGCATACCTACAAACTTTCAAAAGATCGGCCAAGTACTTTCTGAGATATTCCATAGAGAAGAAAAACCATTACAGGCTGTTACAGCCATTAGTAATGGCTGTAACGGGGGAAACTAAACATTGGACATCATCTGTGACCCATAACGTTCATACCTGCTAATTTTCACAAAGATCGGCCAAGTACTTTCTGAGATATTCCATAAAGAAGAAAAAACCCATTACAGGCCGTTACAGCCGTTAGTAATGGCTATAAACGGTAAACTAAAACATCAGGCATTATTCGTGACCCATAATGAACATACCTGCTAATTTTCACAAAGATTGGCCAAGTACTTTTGGAGATACTCCAAAAAGAAGAAAACTGTTACAGGCCGTTACAGCCGTTGGTAACGGCTATAACGGTAAACTAAACATCGGGCATTATTTGTGACCCATAATGACATACCTACAAATTTTCACAAAGATCGGCCTAGTACTTTTGGAGATACTCCAAAAAGAAGAAAAACTGTTACAGGCCGTTACAGCCCGTTGGTAACGGCTATAGCGGTAAACTAAAACATCGGGCATTATTTGTGACCCATATGAACATACCTACAAATTTTCAAAAGATCGGCCAAGTACTTTTTGAGATATTCCATAAAGAAGAAAAAAACTGTTACAGGCCGTTACAGCCATTAGTAACAGCTATAACTGGGTAAACTAAAACATCAGACATCATCCGTGACCCATAATGTTCATACCTGCTTATTTACACAAAGATCGGCCAAGTACTTTCAGAGATATTCCCATAAAGAAGAAAAACCGTTACAGGCCGTTAGTAACAACTATAACGGTAAACTAAAACATCGGGCATCATCCTTGACCCATAATGAACATACCTACAAATTTTCAGAAAGATCAGCCTAGTAGTTTTGTCTGGAGCGAGTGGAACACATTTTGACCACGGACACACAGACAGACAGACACACAGACAGCATTTCTTCGTTCTCATTCTAAAGTACTCCCTGTTCTATAAGAACTGGGAGTACAAAAAGGACCATGCACAATGCCTGCATGCTACTGATTGTTTGCTATTACACTAGTCTCAGTGAGACTCCACTCTGAATGGGCTCGTTCTGAGAAAATCGGAGGGGTAAGGATGAGGAATCGGGGGTTGGAGGTGTGACAAGGTAAAATGGGGAGGAAGGAAGTGTAATTGGTCTGCCTTGAATCTGCCTGCTCTATATCATCCTTTCACTGACACAGTCAAAAATTGTTTGCCCTGCCAACAAGCGGGGTGAGCATTTTCACTTGTCTGCCATAAGTTCAGTTGTCCCTGACAATCGGGCAGGTGAGAATTATGAGCCCTGGTGTGTGTACAGGTAAACAGGTCTGTGTAAGTGACAAAGAAAACACTCACTTATCAATGACCCTCGTCAACAACTCTAATGGCTAAGAAATTTGCCCACACACACCCAGACTGACTTATCAATGACCCTCGTCAATAACTCTAATGGCAAAGAAACTCGCCCACACATACTAGACTGGTCGGGCTACTGACCTTTACTGATTTTGTTCCCAAATATACATCAAAATCACCCTGAGTTTTATAATACTTGTCAAGATTCAGAATGCCACGTATCATTGATAGTTTAAAAGCTTTTTGAATCAAAAAGTATACTAGTTGCCAATCCTATGAAAAGAACAGCTGCAAAAGTCGGCACTGACAACTTTAAATGTTAAGATTAACAATTCTCTAGCTAATTTAATAAACTGACCCGCAAAGGCAACGCAAAATCATAAACAATTATACAAACCATTATATAGAGATCCTCCTTCTGCATACTCCATAACTAGGCAGACCTGAAATGAAAGCAAACCATAAAATGACACATACAATGTTTGATTCTGTGCGTTTTTCTTAAGACTAATGAAAACTTTCCATGGTCAAGATTCATGACAAACAAAAAACTCTCACACCACAGACTACTTTAACCATTCACCCAGAAATACTCTTGCTGTGATT
>JADBJO010001800.1:245306-300306 GCA_016801955.1 Conus betulinus | reverse complement strand
TCTGCACAAACTAACGTTATAGTAACTAATACTAGCATTATCAGCCTTGTTAATTAAATTTCAAATACAAACCCCCAAACTGTAACTCTCTGTAATCAATTTCTTCTATAAATGTGGACGATTCCATTGCAGGAAGAGACAACTGTCAGGGTATCAAATATGAAGTACACAGCTTTTTTTCTTCCCATGAGACTCTGCAGATCTTCCACTAGTGCCAGAGATGTGTTTTCCTTCTTCAGAAGTACGCCTATGGAAAGGTAACTCTAATACCTTTCGCTTTACCCCTCCTCAACACACACACACACATACATGTGCACACCATACACTTTTTATGTATACAGCCATTAAGAATTGTTTTTAGTTGTTTTTAAATGTGTACGTTATGACGCACAAGCATAATGTGGCAGATAGTCTTTAGTGTACGAAACTGAAAATCGACTTTTCCCCTCGATTTCTCAAATGGCGGAAAGACATGAATGGACACCAGTAGTCTCAATTAAAATAAAATATCCTGTTTTGTAAGATAATTGCATATTTGAACTAAATTTAATGGAAACTATACTTTGTAATGTTTTTGTAGTGTTCTCTAATGTTTATTTAGTTATATTGCATTAGAAATTGATATATTCTATGTTTAGCTTTTGTAATGAGAGATTAAGTATACATCACAGTGAAGCGAAAATGGTTTTCCCATGGTAAACGAAACCCATGTGATGACAAGTTTACGATATTCTGTGAGTTTCATGTTTAGTTAATGTTGTACAGAATGTATTTGTTAAATAGCAGTTTACTTTCCATCCATGCTAAGAAGCAGAAACGTTTTGTTCGAAGTGGGTTGAAAAATCAGAAACTGTTTCTTCTTCTGCTTGTGCAGAATTCACATGAAATTTCAGTTCGTAGAGATTGACTTTCTAACATTGGGATTCTTGGTTTAGAGACCGTTCAGAAATGTTTACTTATAGTAAGAAAATTCTATGTTATAAACATATTAATTCTGCGCAATTTAGAATAATCAACATAGATAAATCACACAGAATTCTTCGCATACATTACAAAAATCTCAAGTTGATTTTCTGCTTCTTACAGGTGAACATCTTAAACGTGATGAAGATTGATTCACACATGAGGAGGCGAAAAACGAGATAACACAAACAAAATCATCAAGAAAATGATAACAGAGTGTAAGACTGTTACGGCTACCAACAGGAGAAAATGACGTTGCTTGTGGACATACTGGCAGGCAAGACACTTTTCAGGGTATGGTGACTGCAGACGAAATTGAAACTACAGCAAAGACAGAAAATTTTACAAAGACAGAATAAACCAGTTACAAAACAAAAGTAAACTACAATATAAACATGATGTGTTCTGACCTGTTTGATCTTCTTCATGCAAGACCAATAAAATTTAAGACAATGAAAATGAAGGATGACCTGACAGTCACTTATCTGTTATCACTCTAAACAGGCTTCAAATTGTTTTTGGGCCCAGTGTAAATGAAACCCTCACACAGCCCCAGACTCAACATAGAGCCCAGACTCACAATGCTCTGCATTCTACCAGATAAAGAAAAAAATTTGAAAGGAGGGAAATAGGAGAGGGTGGGCGTGAGGAGGGCAGGGGGGGTAGGGGTGGAGTTGTTTTCAGATTTGATGTTGAAATGATTTCACAGAGGAAGCAGATCACTGCCTCCTCAGGGAGTACATTCCACATCTCAGCTATATCCATGGTAGATATGAAAAAACAAAGAAGAATTTATGGTAGTCTGTTTCCCAAAGATAGGAGGGGAAGTTGATACAGAACTTGATATCAGCCAGGATTGGGGACAGAGCATGCTGGCTGTTTATGGAGATCAGTGTGGTGTGAAACATGTAAAAGTTTGTAAGTCATGCCTCTAGGCTCCTATTTGTACCAATGAAGGCAGCTGTATATTTGACAGCATGTTGTCCATGCTAGAGGTTCTCCTATCTCCCTGGGGCCCTCTGTCACAGAGTGAAGTAGAAATGTACCACCCAGAGAGGTCTGCTCTGCCTATCCTGTCTAGTGGGTTTTTAAAAGGGTCGATGTGTGCACAGGGTGAAACGACTGGTCAAGCAAAAAGAGCTGTTCGTATGACAAGGAGTTGTGAAAAGTGCAAGTCTGGAGAGACAGAATCCAGGTCATAAAGGTGAAAGATAGTAGAAGAACAGTTCTTAAGGTCCCATACATGACAAATCCACTTCATGTCAGGGTCAGTGCGACAGTCTACATGAAACCACAGTTGTTGTAGGCAACCCAATTATGCTTCTTTAATTATTGATAGAATAGAAAGGTCATCTATGAAACTGATCTGTTGATCACACATCTTACTTTCAGTCCGTACCCATTCTTTAAGTGTATGGGCTTGAGAAGATACAAATTTTATGTAAGTTACACACATTGGCCTATTAGAATACCTTTTTTTTTCAGAACAAATTTTATGCAAGTTACACACAATGGCCTATTAGAATACCTTTTTTTTTTTTTCCCAAGAATCAGCAGTTGCTACAGTTTAGTAGGCCAAGGTTTATACTGTAATTGTTCCATTAACATTAAATGCTAGTCCATTATGGCTGCTTCTAACCATCATTTTTTTTAGAATCTTAATTGTACGGTACATGTACCAGCAATGCAGCACTAAATGTATTTGAAAGGCAGCTTCATTAGGTCAGTCAGTAAAAGCAAACTAATTTGAATTTGAATTGCCCAGTGTGCCTGAAAATAAATGTGCCTGATCTGACCAATGTGTGTGTGTGGCATTTAGAAAACATATAAATTGTAAGCTCTAGAATTAAATTTGCTGTTTGACCTTTCATTCTTTGATAGTAAATAAAGCAGCAAGGGCAGATCTATAGAACACAAGCTTGAGGATGAATAAATGTCAAATGTACAGTGAGCCTCAAACTTTCATTTGCTTAAGACTCCTCCTGGATATATTGCAGAACTCAGTGAAATTATTTTGTAATGGAATGTAGGGGAGTCCAGTGAGGAATTTAACTGGCCGGAGGTGGAGGGGGGATGTATGTGAATCAACTTCAGTTGAATATCACTTAATTTGTTTTGTGTGGTTAGTAACTGATGCCAAAGGCTAGCTTTCCCCAGAGTTTTTTTAAACTTAAAAGAAATTTTTTGTTGTTCTGCTTGTCAGCATGACAGAGCAAATTCTGAATTCAATAGCAATGCTTGTGATGTTCAGTTCACAAAGAATCATTGGTTCACTGATTGATGAGCAGTCCAAGGCACTGTTCCTCATAGCAGACTGTGATTGTGGGGTGTTTGGGAAGCTGTGGTGAATCTTTTCATTGATTACTCTCAGGCAAATGTTGGTTTATAATATAAAAAAGGAAGGGAAAAAAGGAAGAAGAAAGCTTGACAGCATTCAGTTTCTTTTATAATGTTAATGAACTTTGCATTTGGTACCAAAAAGCACTTCCCTTCCAGCATCCCACCTTCCCCAGTGTGTGTGTAAAACTTATAATTTAGCTGAGCAAAAATGCCAAGTGCTATAGATATTCACTGGTCCCAGAGCCCACTAGGGCCAGGGGGTCATTGCCATGATGAACGCTGCATCAGTGTCCTCCACCTCTGACTGTTGTCCACAGGTCTCTGGGTAGCAGCAAAGCTCTTCTCGATCCGCTCATCAGTGTTCTCTGTCCCCTATCTCTTTCTCAGTTTCTGCCATGTTTGCCTGTTCCCCACCACTGCCCAGCATGGAGAGTCCTCTTGATCTTGTGACATGTCCGTACTGCCTCAGCTTTTTCCTTCTCTCTTCTCCCCCCCCCTCCTCCCCCTCCTCCCATGTTGTGCACAACAGATCTTCACAGTGAATCACATGCAGCCAGAAAACTTTATGGAGTTTTATGTTCATCACATGTGGCATGTTCATGCTGCAACCTTTCATGAAGTCATACAATGATGCATGCAAAAGGCATGTGGTTTCTGGTGGGGGAAAAAAAAGCAAAACCCAGAGGAATCTGTGACCTATTTAATTTGCAAACTGCTTCATGCAGTTGGATAGGGGAAGGGGGGACGGGTTGAAGAGCCCTCCCTCCCAAGCTGTCTCATTACTGGGCTGCAAAATCTCACATTACAATCTGCGTAAAATCTGTGTATTTTTGAAAGAAAAGTATCACTTAAAAAGAATCACTTTCATTACTTGTGGTTATTGGGGAGGTTTAAAACACTGGCCTAGGATCATTGTACATCTAAGATCTATTTAGCATGCCCTGCCCTCTTCATTCGTCAGTGAAATTTTAGATCTAGATTAACCCCTCCTCCCATGCCCTTCTCTTCTCCTTTAACCACAACCTACTCTACCTACGACTGTGACACTTCCAGCTACAGCTGTTTTCCAGTTCAACACAAGAATTTTATTTCCTAATTTATACTTAATTCTGGAGTAAAATCACAGTGAAAGAGAATTTTAAACTTGAAGTGAAATTCTTACTTGAGGAGCCAAACAGGTCAGTATGGGGTAAAATCCAATCTGTCACCCCCCCTCCTTCTGTCTCTCTCTCTCTCTCTCTCTCTCTCTTTTCGCTCTCTCTCGCTCACTCTCTCTCTCTCTCTCTCTCTCTCTCTCTCTCTCTCTCTCCTCTCTCTCTCTCTCTCTCTCTCTTTCTCTCTCTTTATCAATCTCTCATTCTCTGTCCCTGTCTGTCTCTCTCTCTCTCTCTCTCTCTCTCTCTCTCTCTCTCTCTCTCTCTCTCTCTCTCTCTCTCTCTCACTAGATCTCTTTCTCTCTCTCTCTCTCTCTCTCTCTCTCTCTCTCTCTCTCTCTCTCATTCTCAGAAAATTTTTCAGCTTTCAATATTAAAAAGAATTCCTAGATATAAACTCTCGTAAACATTTCTATCATGCATATCCAGTCCTACATTAACTACTCTTCTACTCTCTATGATTCTTGCAGTGCAATCACGTTAAAACCGTTGCGCAGGGCCCATAAACGGCTATCAAAACAGTACTTCAAAAAACATCAACATTAACTACTCAAGATTACCTCGAATTAGATATATTGCCCCTTTCATATAAATTTGAATATAATAAAGCAATAATGATGCAATAATGATGTTCAGAATTATGAACCAATTAGCACCCTCAAATATATGCAAGATTTCCAGTCAATCAAGCAAGATATACTAATAATGTAATCATACTGAAACTAAGAAATGATCTTTTTAAAAGTAGCTTAGTTTACTCTGGTGGAACACTGGAATTCTATGCCAACATATGTTAAACAGAAAAAAAGCATTAATTCGTTTACAGTTGCGTATAAACGCCTTCTATTTGAAAAAATGAAAAACAATTTATTTTAACACATCTCTAATATTCAGTCTGAGCTAATACCGCAAGTATAAATGTCAGCAACTGTTGTTATTCGGAAATTTAACCCTGCATATTTTATCTTTTTATTTATTACTTCGTATGCATGTACTATTTTCCATTATCATTGGATCAATGATTATTTTAATAATTCACGGTTAAACTAACATATGCTCTGCCTTATTCTTTTCTGTAATTGATCACCGAATTACCTCCTGTGGCTTTGTCAGTCGTGCAACTAGTTGGCGTAGACTATATTGTGTATTTATGTTTCTCATACCTTCTTCTTCTTCTTCTTTGCTATACTTGTTACATATATATAGAGATAGACAATTTACTTTCTGTACTATTGTTGTGAATTTCTGTTTAGCCTCAGGGCTGAGTGTAAAAAAGCACGCTTGATAAACAAAATTTCGTTCGCTCTCTCTCTCTCTCTCTCTCTCTCTCTCTCTCTCTCTCTCTCTCTCTCTGCCTAACTCCATTTCTCACTGTCTGTCTGTCTCTCTCTCTCCCCCCCCCCCCCTATATCACCCACCACCACCTCAAGCCCCCTCCCCCCACATGCACCATCTTCCCCCACCACAATGAGACAGACAGGGAGAGGAAAAAACAGATGAAGAGATACGACAGTGACAAGCAAAGAGAGAGAGAGAGAGAGAGAGAGAGACAGGAGGAGTAGATGAGGGTGGGGGGAAGACAGACAGAGAAAAAGACAAAGGGAGACAGATGTAGACAGAGAGAGGGAGGAGGAACAGAGAGAGAGAGACAGGGAAAGAGACAGGAGGAATAGGTGGGGGGGGGGGGACAGACAGAGAGAGAAAGAGACAGATGTAGACAAATGTAGACAGAGAGAGGGAGGAGGAACAGAGAGAGAGAGACAAGGAAAGAGAGAGAAATTGGTATGGAGAGAGAAAAACGCCTGTAGAGAGACAGAAAAAAAGAGTCAGGGGTGGGGTTAGGAGTTGCAGAGAGAGAAACACAAAAGTGAGGGACAGACAGAGTAAGAGGTACAGAGAGAGGGAGACCAAGAGGGAATGGGGGGATACAAAGGGAAAGTGAGGGACAGAATGAAGAGAGACTGAGATACACAATGACAGATATGAAAGGAGAGAGAGAAGACAGAATTAGAGAGACAAAGGGATAAAAAGAGACAAAGATGTTGAGAGTGACTGACAGACGCAGAAGAGGAAGAGAGAAATGGAGGTACAGAAAGAGAGAGAGAGAGGCCCAGAGAAAGAGAAAAACCAAGAAGAGAGATCCACAGACAACGAATTGAAGGGAGATAGACGTGAGAGAGAGAGAGAACTGGAGAGAGAAAAAGAGAGGAAGACAGAGACTGTAGGCAAAGACAGAGACCAAGATGTAGACAGGAACAGAGAATGTGACTGACACTGTGACAGACACATATACTGTTATATAGGCATAGACTGACAGAGACAGAAGACGACACAGAAAAACAGGGTGAGACTGAGAGAGAAGGGAGTGCTTTTTTCATAGAGAATACTTTTTTTATGTAAGGGGGAGGTGGGTGGTTGATTACTTTTCTTATGCTCCAGATTAAAAGTTTTTGTACAGGAATCCAGGTACAAAAATTTTACTCCAGTGTAAATATTTGCAGAAAATTATACTAGGGAAGTCAGGAGAACACCAAAATGTGCATATATGCCTTTCAGGAAACTAACAATAACATCACCCAAAACTTAACATATTGTAATTTTTAAGGAAGATCCAAAGGGGAAGATAAATCTGTAATGCGAGAACATGACACTGTGCAGCAGAACCTGTGTGTCTCCCCTGCTACAGACCTTGATCTAATTAAACTGCAAGCCATAAGGAAACTGGAGGCAGTTTGTAGTCACCACACTTTGGGTTTGCAGCCAACTGCTGAGGCAGTTTGCATTTAATAGACATTTGATAGTGATGGCTTTTTCTCCTCCTGTCTCTTTTGATAGTGATGGCTTGATGGCTTTTTGCCCTATCTCTTTTGATAGTGATGGCTTGATGGCTTTTTGCCCTATCTCTTTTGATAGTGATGGCTTTTTGTCCTATCTCTTTTTCATTGATGGAATTCAAACCTAATTCTTGTTTCTCCTACGTACAATACTACTCATCCGAATTGATTAAAGGTGTTATATTTTTTTACTTGAAGTTTTACCCAATCCTAGTTTTATTTACACATCCATGCTAAATTCACTAATACTATTATCGTAATCAGATTTGCTCACACCTCTGAAACTATTTTTGTTTTACATGAACAGATGTTTAAGACTAATTCAATTCTTCACGTTTTGTTCTGCATGAACAGATGTTTAAGATTAATTCAGTTCGTCAGATTCAGGGTCATGACACAATCAGTTCAAAGACAGATGTTAGTTCTGGCATTTAGATTTTAATTTCTTATGACATTACCACACTTGTTGCTTCGGGCAGCATGAATGAGTTGCTGCCTGATCTTCAGGGTGAATAGAGATGCCAAGCACTGTACTGATTCATGTCATCTTCTCTTCATGAATCTTCTTTCTTTGAGTGTTTTCAGTCCATGATTCATGTGCAATATCAATCTTGTTTCTCATACAGGGCAGTACTAGTCATCCGAATGAATCAAAATTAAAGTGATCTGTTTTTTTTACTCAAGTTTTTCCAAATCCTGATTTTATTGACACATCCAAGTGAAATTCACTAACATGATGCCGAGCACTGCCCTGATTCATGTTGCCTTCGCTTCATCAGTTCATGGATGGTCCTTTGAGATTTTTCAGTTCATGATTCACGCAGTATCAACAGCATTTTAAACCTGAATCTTGTTTCTCGTACAAGGCAACACTGATCATCCGAGCCATGATTGGCGTGCATGCAGGAAGATATCACTGCACAGTTGCGTGCAAAAGTGGCTTAGATCTGTGAACAGCATTCTTCCTTCTCCAGATTTATTTTCTTTTTTTCCTTTTTTTTTTTCTCTCTCTTTTTTTTTTCCATGCTGCTCCTATTGTCACACTTCATGCAAAGATTCCAGTCTCCGATCTATCTTGACTAACGATGGGGCGAAGGTACTTGAACTGTCGTTAGTGTCCTTTTCCCCAGTATCCAATGCAGTGCAGTGGTAGGCAGGTCACCATGTTGGCAAGATCCTTTTCACTTCCAGCCAGCCGGCCAATGTCGTCATAAGACCTGAGGTTTGGGATGAGTTGTTCTCAGTGACATCAGTGAGGTCTCCCATGTATCTAGCGTTACATGTTCCAAGAAGACGTTGAATGATTTTACTGTTTAGGTGATGCGAAGCAGACTGGACAGGACTGTAACTGCTGTATGGAACCAGTCTTCCAGTCCCACTGCCTTGAGGTGGAGTGGGAATGTGTCATTGATTTACGTCTGTCAGTGTGATGATTTACAGGCTCTTGGAGCAGGGTCTAAGGACAATGTGGACAACGAGCTGATCGAAGCACCAGAGGAGGAAGAGGACTTTGACCTCCTCAACAATGAAACTTTTGGGAACTGCGAAGAAGAGGGTATGTTCAGTATTCTACTGGTTTTCTCTCCCCCCCCCCCCCCCCCCCCCCCCCCACCCCTCCTCTCTGAGAGAGAGAAAGACAGTTTTAGTGTGTATACATGTATGTAATCTTTTATGCTAATATGAATAATCACTTTGTTTGTTATGATCACTTCTATGTTGTGTTTTGGTGTTTGTATCTTTGTCCCAGAAGGGATAAGGGCCAGGTAGAGAAATGAATCTGCAGATAATCTTTCAGATGTTGGTGGCATGTTAGTCTGTATGTGAATGAACAAAGCAATGCTGCCTGCACCTGCGAAACAACTGCGGGGGGCCGTCTGTCCCTTGAGTGGGGATGGAAGGGGGGGGGGGGGGTCTTCTCTGAACTAGCGGAGAGAGACATTTGATTGCAAAGTGAGGTGACTGCAGGCAGAAATCTCAACAAATTTGAAATATGATTGATAAAGCTCCACAAAAAAAAAAGTAGGCTAATGAATCACAAGACAAAACACAACACGTTTTGACCTCATCGGTCTTCTTCAGGCAAGATACACAACACTCAGGACATGGAAATTGCGCCAGCAATCACTTATCTTCAATTAAATTGGAGCTTTATCAATAATTTTTCACATTAACGGAGAGAGAGCACACACAGCCCTCTTCTCAGCTACGAGCGATCACCTGCACGACTAGGTAAACGAGGGAGGAAGAGGGGGAGTGAAGCGGGTATCCCACTCTACAGTGACACACTTCTTTGTCCCTTGTTTGCAGAGCTGTGCGCTGATCTTGGGGTCGACATGTGTGAAACATAAACCTGACTGATGGCGGGGAGAGTGAGAGAGAAGGAGGGGGGGTGAGGGGTGAGGGTAGAGACTGAAAAATGATGTACACTTCCAAACCTATTGCAGTTTGTAAGACAAAGAGACAGAGAGAGAGACAGAGTTGGGTTGGGGATTGGGCAGAAAGGGGGAAGGGTTGTAGAAGATGGTGTGGCTGGCAATTGTCATGTCACAATCACTGAATTTGAGTAATGAGACTGTGTGTGTGAATTTGTGTGCATGTGCGCTTGCACAAGATCACACACTGTCTTAATCTCTTATTTTACAAATATTGCAGTTGTACGCAATGTATATTGCTGCATGTCAAGCAAATGACCGTAAGGGCCACTCTCAAAGTAATGTAGTGCATCCATTACTTTGTTGGTTTTCTCACTGATGTTTTCATGTCAGAAGATATTGTCTGTACCTATTTTCTTTGCAGTGCAGTCTTATCATTTGATGTGTTCTATGGTGGAAGACACTGTTTTCACACAAAAAAGTATCAGAATTGTTGATCAAATTCTTAACCATTTGTCGTTTTAGGTAAATTATTTATTGTCCTCTGACAAGGGTGATAGCTTAGCCTCTGGTTAAACAGTTATGTTAAGGCTTTGATTTGCTTATAATTTCAGCTGAACATGATATCAGATTTGAACATGTCCTTTAAAACTAATTAAAGGTTACAGTTTAAAAGGCTTAAAGCAGTCAAGAACATCGACATAAGTTTAGGTTTTTCGGTAAACAAATAGTAGGAAACATACCTTGATGTTGGCAATATTCATTTACCATTGTGACTTGAAATAGCTTAGGAAGTTGAATAGTATAATATAATGCAAACACCATCATCTTGTTAGCTGAGGAAGTTAAATATTATAATGCATACACCCCCATCTTGTTGCGCCAACATCTATCTGCTGCTGTAAGGTTTCTGTAACTGTAAGCTCTCATTCCATCATCCTCTCTCTCTGTCTCTCTGTCTCGGTCTCTCTCTCTCTCTCTCTCTCTCTCTCTCTCTCTCTCTCTCTCTCTCTCTCTCTCACACACACACACACACACACACACTCGCTCATACATGCACACATGTGCACATGGGCATACACACATGTGGACACACACGCTTTGCAAACATGCAAATTCACCTATATAGTTTAGGGCCTTTTGTGGGGAGGGAGGAGAGAATGTCTGTATCATGTTGTATCATAGCTTTCAGCCTGAACAAACTTATCTGCCCTTTCTTCCTCCATCTTTTCATTCCATCTGTTATAAAGAATTTATGTCTCCTCTTTTGTAGTTGTACTTGAACATGTTTGTATTGACTGTCCATTTTTTCGTCCCAGGTCCTCATTTAAGTTGTTTTGTCTTTCTGCTTTCTTCTTCTCAATCTCAGTATCTAGTGTCTCTGTGAGACATTCTTCCCTCCCTCTCTATCTCTTCCTCCCTCCCTCCCTCCTCTCTCTCCCAGTCTGTCTCCTGCTCTGTCTGTCTGTCTGTCTGTCTCTCTCTCTCTCCTCTCTCTCTCTCTCTCTCTCTCTCTCTCTCTCTCTCTCTCTCTGTCTGTCTGTCTGTCTCTCTCTCTCTCTCTCTCTCTCTCTCTCTCTCTCCAGGATATAGTTTTGTTTTTTCAAGTTACCATGTCCCTTAATTTGTTATGCTTAGGCTTTTGTACCTCATTTGCTACTGTTTGCAGTTATTAACACAGCTGGTTCAAGTTATAACTGTGCAGTTTTCTGCAGACTCTATGTATGTATGTGTGCTTCAGGCATGTTTCATTCGCAAGCAACCTCAGTGGTCATCTGGGGGTTAATCAGCATGAGTTAAATGGAATGGGATTTACGTGTTCAGGGTGGGATGAAGATGAGCACACGCGGCTGGCAGAGTCCTTCTTCGACTTGCATGTCCCTGACCACACCAAGGACTCCGGCTATGGCAACGCCGAGCGCTCCTTCCGCAGTCAGGAAGTAGGTCCTTCGTCTGATCATCTTCTGTTGTAGTGTTGAGAATTGGCAAACTTTCTTGGTTGTGGAAGTGATGGGGGACTTGGGCTTTGCTGAGGAAATTAGTCTTGTTTCTGAATTGTGAGGTGACTGCAGGCGGAATCTAAACGAAGTTGAAAAGTTATCGATAATGCACCCAAAAAAAAAATGTAGACAAACAAATCTTTGTCTTGTGATTTGTTTGTCAATGGTTTTTTGGCGGTGCATTGTCAACAAATTTTCAAACTTGGTTTTCAAAACAGAGTCTTGTTTGTTGAAACTGTTGATGTCAAATATTTATGATAGATGGGCAAATTGCTGGCAAGTTCTCTATGATTATTCAAAGTCAGTAATGCTTTGCTTTATTTGCACTTTTGTCACAGTCACACACATGTTCTCAAGCATTCATGGTTCAGTCATATCACGAAAATCAGAAACGGTAATTTGTATGTCCTCTTGAAGGTTTTACAGCGTTGGTCCATTTGATATAGATGTTACATGGGATTGGCTAATCTGTTTAGTTATAGATTTCATTCCTTCACACAGTTTTTATTTTTGTTTGGTGTAGCACACAGAACCTCATTTTGTGATGTATGTGTATGCTTGGGGATGGGTGGGAATAGGTATGTAGGAAGGTGCGAATATTATGTGGCTGTCATAGAAGAGATTACTTGTGAGGACCAAATAATTCTGAGGATGACATTATATCGAGTGGTAATGAATTTTCATTGTTGTGTTTGTGATATTTTGAGAATTCATTGGGGTATGGACAGATAACTCTTGACCTTTTTTTTCCACTTGCAATTTGCCTTATTTGTGACATTCTGAGGGTCCATGTGAGGAGTGTGGATGGATTAATGCTTTCCTCTTCCCACTGACCTTTCCATAGGAGCTACTGGAGCAGAGCATCAGTCGGATGATGGATGAAACAGAGGAGGATGACAAAGGCAGGCAGTTCTTTGGGAAAGGGCAGCCTATACCTCACTCAGGGAAGCAGGTATGTTCACATCCCTCCTCCCTTCTCTCTCTCTCTCTCTCTCTCTCTCTCTCTGCTCTCTCTCTCTGTCTTTCTCCTCTTCTCCACTCCTCTGCTCTTTCCCTCCTCTCACAATAAGCCGTAATGAAAACAACAAAATTGTCTCAAGAATGAAGCATGTAATCATTATTGCTGCTTGTGAAACATATTGAACTTGAGACTTCATCTCAAGTGAATGAAGATGGGCCACCTGTGAAGAGTTGTGTTTCCTGGACTGGTAAACAGACCCAAAAAAAAAAAAAAAAACCCAATCTGGCAAGAAGTCCCATCCCATGAGCATGTCTTGCCAGTGCCCTGATCCTGCTCTGAAGGTTGAGCCATGATCTCCTCCTGACTAGAATCATAATATTGATTGTACGGAAACGGTAAAACCTCCCAGTAAAGATCTCGACTCTTTTGATTGATCCTTGAACAGGCTTGTTGCTTAGGACAGTTGGGGGTTGAGGGGGGTTCTTTTCATGTATATATATACTTTTTTGTTCTTGTCTGTAATAAACAATGTCAACTTTGTTTCTGTGTTTTTCTTTGTGTTTAATCCATTCTACCAGTGCACCATGGCCTCTGTTTTTATGAAAGTTGAATTGGATTTCACTTGCATGCTACCTCTTTGTGTGTACGTATGAATGTGTGTGTGTGTGTGTGTGTGTGTGTGTGTGTTTTTTTTTTTCCTTGAGCTGCAGTTCACATGAAGGAATACTATTGAAAAATGTCTTCCAAAGAACTTAACTCATTTAACCCTGCGCCTGAGCAGACAGACAGACTTGATTATTCAATTCAGTAATACTTAAAAATTATCCAATGTAACAATTTTCAAATTTCATACAGCTAAAAAAAATGAAAGTTCTGTAATAAAAATGTTTAAGTTTTGAGTTTCTTGGGACCAAAATTGAGTTCAGTATCAATATTCAAGCATGAAGTTGTGTTAAAAGAAAAGTAGAATAATGTTTTGATTTTGCAAAGCATTGAAAGTCTAAAGATAGGAAGAATTTTATTGTTACCTAGCAATTGATTTTGTTGAAACAGCGTGATAGAATAGTTTTCCCAATTTATGTAGTTGAAATGAAGTACTCAGTATGTTAGTGTAATAATACAACAATAGTTTTATTATCAGAGCATGAAAATTCCCAAAAGCACACGATATTAAATGAAATTGTAATATCTTGCCATTCTACCACTTTGTTGTAACCATGATTTTTGTTTTGTTTTCGTTTGTTTTTTTCCTAAATATTTTTTGCATTGAAGTATCCCTTCATTCAAGCCAGTCGGCCCAAAAACTGGCCATGCTGAGAGAGTTTACCCAGGCTGTAGATTGGAAACGGTTTGGGAGAGGATGGGAAGGGGGGTTGGGGTGGGGTGGGGGATTGAACTCCACGCATGTGTTGATCCCAAAGAAAAATATCCCTAATTAGGCTGTTTGAAGCAGACGTTGAACCCAAGACCTTGGCATGAAGAGAATGATGCTTTATCCACTAGGCCAGCAGGGCATGACTTCCTTCCAGTTAAAATGGCACCTGCTTTCTTGCAAATTCACAGATTTCAGGGGGGGGGGGGGGGGGGGGGGGGGGGGGGGACCCCCCCCACCCCCCCCCCCCCCCCCTCCTAAAAAAAAAACAACGAAATATATATAATGTTTTTCAGCAAAAAAAAAAAAAAAAAAAAGAGGAGAGAAAAAAAAAAAGAATATTTAGAGGGATGATAAAGTGGTGGTGGAATTGGCGGAGCACTGGGAACATGTTGATATGCTGCAGATGGTGTTGATGTCAGATCTTGTGCAAACTTCATGAGAGCGTGCAGTCACCATTTTACTGCTTGATTTAGTAAGACAAAGCAGTTTTGCACTGACTTTGTGCATGGGCAGAATCCTGCAGAAGTGAATGAGAATGACTAAAGCTGTAGGAACATATAGTCCTGGTGATTGTGATACACAGAAAAGTGAATGATACACCACTTAATGCTCAGGTTCAAATCAGATCTCACCATTTTGAATGCAAATTTGAAAAATGTCTTTTGAAAATTTGGAAAAGAAAAGGGGGTGGTGGGGGGTGGCAAGGGGACAGTGTTTGTGGAAAATGAAAGGGTGGGTACATGGCTGTTAAGAGCAAGCTACTTAGTTTTGAGAGGCAGGGGAGTTTACAGCTCGCCAGCAGTTGCAGAGGCCAAGCCGTGAATGCAGGTCAGGGAAAGGGGTGTTTTCTGCAGGCTGCTCCCCACCAGCCAGCTAATCGCGCTGTACTCGGCGAACTGAATGTCATCTGTGTAAAGCCCGTCTGGCAACAATGTGTTTGGCACTGCTGAGCGGCTATTACAAGTGGGGCTGTTAGTTTGATAATTAGTGGTTGTCATGAAAAATGTAAAATATCTGTGCTCTTGAGATGACTGAATAGGAGAATTACCAACAATTCTTTTAATACCAAACTCCACTAGGTTTATTTTCTGTAGATAATGTAGGTACGGCATGAAAGCTTGTACACAAGTGGTCAGGCGATATTCAAACAATGACAACACACACACAATGTGCAAAATGACATCATCACTTTCTGGAATTTAATTTTCCCTAGTTAACTAGTACACAAGTTTGATACATGCCTCTGCTTGGACTACAGCAACAAAAGTGTTGGATCAGGAATGTGTATGCCTTGTTTGTTTGTCCCTTTCACTAAGTGTCTCGCATAGGACGGAAAAATAAAGCTGTGGGTAGGGGGATCTCCAGGACATGGCCCCGGTCCTTCTAGAATTTAAGGGTTTTTTTTTTTTATATTATTATTTTCCTCAGTGGGATCCCCTATTAACGATCCATACCCTTTATCACACTGTTTTCATAGGAACGCATTTATCTGTATGGAAGGGTTCCACATTTCAACAGCTTTCCAAAACAGTGGCAGATCTGATCAGGAATGTCGTGTTTGTGTTTGTTCACTGTGGAGTTTCCAGGGGCAACCCTTTCATTGTGTCCTAACCCCATGCACCTCCATTTCACATGTGCCCATAGATTGTGTTTACCTTCAAGTGATCATGCATGGTGCAGTTTGCAGCAAAAGATAAAGTATAGTAAAGACCTTTTTTTTTAATCAGAAGTGAATGTGCAAGCATGCTACTGGGCATCAAGAATGTGCTAGTGAGCATGTGTTCATCTAGGCACTGAAATGTGTGACCAGTATTGTAATCCAGAGCTAAACTGGTAGCGAGACACCCTTTGCCAGGATTGCATCATGGTTTAATAGCAATGTCTTTGTTGTGTTGACATTTATGTTAAAGCATGCAGATTTATGAAACCTGACTCTTTCTTGTCACACTGGAACCTGAAGCATTTTTGTTGGAGTGATGTTCTTTTGTCCAATTCAGAACAGATTCTCTCTCTCTTTCTCTCTCTCTCTCTCTCTCTCTCTCTGTCTCTCTCTTTCTGTCTCCTTTCTTTATCTGATTGCTCTTGAAATTGAAATTGTGAAAGCAAGTTAGTTAGGGGGTTGTTTTTGGTTTGATTTTTATTTGTGTTCTCCCATCTTTCTGTTCCACCTGCTTGGCATGTCTGCATGTTTTTTTTTTTTTTTTTTTTTTTTTTTTTTTTTTTTTTTTTCCATTTGTTTTGTTTTTCGTTGCTTTCTATGAGACATTTTCAGAAAGATGTAAAGCTTGCAGAATGATCAAAAATCGTAGACCATTTCAGGTTGTTGGATGAGGACAAAAAAGTGGCATTTCATAGTTTAAGCTGGCGTGTTTTCTGTTTACAGCAGGAAGCTAATAATCCCGTGAGGACAAATTGTGCTCAGTTCTAAGCGTTGAAAAACTCCGTGGAAGGTCAAGTCCATAACATTCAGCTTTAAACTATTGCCATTAAAGTTTGTTTTGAAAATGAAGTCATTAGAGATCTTCAAATTCTTAACCTCCTGCCGCTTTATTCTCAAACTAGTTAAAGTTTGTTTCAAAAATGAAGTCATTAGAGATCTTCAAATTCTTAACCTCCTGCCACTTATTCTCAAACTAGTGTCCAGTCTCCCTGCCACCCCGCACATTCCCCCTCCCCCTACCTCCACCGCCGCTTCCCTTCAAGCTACCTTCTTCTCAGCAAAATAGTCTTTTTATAATTTCATTTTGTTACTGTGTTTATATTTAGTGCCCCCAGGTTTTTGAGAATCAGTAATATGAGTGAATTAAAATGTAAGCAGCGATTGCAGTTCTTTTAAGAACATAGCGATGGAAAATGTGAAACACTCTTTCACTCCGTTTTTTCTCAGGCTGACAGATGGTTTTTATGATGCTTGCACTAATGCATGTGTTTTGCCTTGAAATGATAAAGTACCACCTAACATGAAGAAGAAAAAAATTCTCTCTCCTCATTGTTGTGGGGATCATTCAGAACCAAACAAGACACCACTTGAATTCAGTACTTTACTGTTGAGGGCATATAGCTGTTGTTGTAACATATGAGGTGCACAGCACAGTATACAGTTATGCAAGTGGATGATCATTCAAGCATGCCAGTTTTCCACATTTGTAATGATTTCACAGTTTCCATTCAAACAGATCTACAGGAAAGAAATGTGGTAACTGTGAGGAATGACAGAATCTCACATGACTTAGACATAGGGAACAGTTGTGATCTTAAATGGCCAAATGAAAGAAACGGAAAGCTGTCTTTTGAATATCTCCATCTTAACCCCGGAGTAGAAAATCAGTATTGGGTATGGAATGGAATATTTTCCTATTTTCATGTCCTTGGCGCCTGATCTCTCCTCCCAAGTTTTTTTCCTTGGTGACTTCAAAACACATTGAGATTTGCCACTTTCCTGTTCTCGATTTCCGTCCCTGACTATTTTTTTTTTTTTTTTATGGTGGGGGGAGGGGAAGAAGGGGGAAGGAGAAGAATTTCTTCAAACAGTAGACATGTTACCTCACAGTGAAAAAACCCATAAAAGATAAAGAAAGGAAGTACCATGCGCCAGGGACCATAACATTTTTTAACAAGCATTTGGAGAGAAGAGAAACGTGTAGCAGCATGCGTTGAGTGTTGTGTCGTAGTAGTGGTAGAGAGCTAACCCTGTGCTTCACTAACCCCCACCTGCATGGTTGTTTTGCTGGCAGCATGAAGGTGCCCATCTGGACCAGCTGTTTGGCCCCTCCTCCCCTCCTGCTCTTATGGATACCCAGCAGTTGGTAAGCTGCCCTTTGGTCTGCACTACCCATCCTTGGTTTCACATCCCACTGGGGGGGGTTGCCTCATACTCTCTGTCCTCAGAGTCTTTTTGTGTTTTCCCATGTTGACTCCCTTTTTTTTTTTCCTTTTTTTTTTTTTTTTGATTTTGGTTGGTTTGGTTTCTTGGTTTGTATGTGTGTGTGTGAGTTGGTAGATTTTTTGTTTAGTAAGAATCACAGTGCTTGTAAAAGAGGAAAACAGGAAGAGTCACTTATACACTTAATTAGCGCTGGTGGATTTCGTTCTAGTGTTTGCGTATGTGATTGTGATTATCTTTCCCCTTTTCTTTTCTTAAATGAAAATAGTTGGGCACCCACACTCATGCACTTGCTCGCTCGCTCTCTCTCTCTCTCTCTCTGCCTGTCTGTCTCTCTCTCCACAGTATATGCACATGCAGTTAGCATTTTCTGCAGTTCAGAGACACACTTGTGCAATTTATACAAGCAACACATAGACGTGTGTGCACTAACTTTGCACGTTTAGAAAAAAAAGGTCAGTCATAAATTTGATTGCAAGTTTTTGTTGCTGTTTTCTATCCTTTTTAGCAAATGTTACTTGTTAACATTTATGGAATGGGTAGACATGACGTTGGGACACCAAAGACATTTTTCCAGGTGTCGCCAAAGAGCAAGAACATCTGGGGATCTTCTGACAAGGAGAGTGTTTTCCGGAAGCCTGCTGAAGCCCTGAAGAAGCTCTTTGACACTGCCAAGACTGGCCTGCCTTCGGTGAGAAAGGGAACCCACAGTTCCGCAATTTGGAAAGATAATGGTGTTTTTCTGCTTTTTTTCCCCCCCTATCAAGTGACAGCACGTTTGTTATAGCTTGACTGTTACTGAGAAAAAGAAACAAACTAACAAACAAAAAAAGCAGTCAAGAATGCAACTTTTTTAAGGTCATCAGCTTTTTACTGAATTGATTACTATTCTTGAGTGTAACTGGTGTAGCAAAAATGATACACATAGTGAGCAGTCTTTTTTATCCATTCAGTGTCACTGTATCTTATACACATGAAATTGAAGTTGACAACATCAGAAAAAGTTTGAAGGAAGAGGGGGAAGAGACATGAGTGATAAACACACTTGGGGGAGTGTGCACCCCGAAAGGGACCACTCTTGCAAATCCTCACACAAAAACTGAAACTGAGCCTGACTGTGTTTGCTTCTTCGACTACATGTAGATACACAGGAACAATAGTCAGGACTGCAGGTCCTGAAATATAGATGAAAACAGCAAGAGAGCATGAATTTGTGCCAGAGTATACCATTGAAATGGGCATGAAATGAAAATGAAAAAGAGAGCATGAATTTGTGCCAAAGTATACCATTAAAATGGGCATTAAAGTAATTTATGGAAGAACCAGTATTTATTGCAGGATCAGGAATAAAATCCCTGTTCTCCATTCCTCTGTGAGAAGAAGAATGAGAAGAAGAATTCTCCCGTTCGTTTTCCACTACGCCCCCCTTACACACACACACACACACACACACACACACACACACACACACACACATACTCACACTCACACACTCTCTTACCCGCCCACCCACCCACCCACTTTTACAGAAATTCAAGAATGGAGTTACTTGAAAAAGCAAACAAAAACAAAATTTTGAGTGTGTCAGAGCAATAAAAGTCTGAACCTGCATCATATGTCGGTGAACTTTTAATACAGGAAAACGGTAGGTTTTTTTTTTTTTTTTTTGCCATAACCAAGTTAAATGGTTTTCCTCTGGGCCAACAGTTTTTCATCAAGAATTTCAATGAAATTCCTTTCTGGCATTTCAGCCCAAACTTGCCAGCAGGAGAAAACTGCCCAGGCTGTCAGCTTGGAAGCGTTCAAAGGGTTAACAGCCCAGAAAGAAAATCAGATTCAGTCATTTTTAACCCTCTTGCTTTTGTATTTTTCAGCCCAAAACTGCTCCAAGTATTCATGTTTTTTGAGAAGTCAATGGAATGCGGTCAGTTCACAACCCTAGTCTTTGTGAATTAATCGTTTCCCACACCCCATACTACTGCTAAGATTTCATTGGACACCTCTCAGGGATGCCCATTTATTTTATCCAGCCTTGACTTAAAACAAGATCGCAGCGTGAGGAAAAGTAACCCAGTATGTGCGGCCGCAAAGAACACCAGGGGAGACAAACACAGCAGCCGGATATGGGCGAAACATATGCAAAAGGGGTTAACAGGAACTGCATGAGCATCATTTCTTGTTTGTATGTCCATGTAACTGCTCTTTAAGAGAGAAGTACATTCAGAAATATTTCAGAAACCTACACAACTAAGCCTGTTGTATTTGTTTCAGCAGAAAGATGTCAAATGTTTTAGAGACTTAGCAATGCAGTCTGTCTGCTTTAAAATGACATGAACAAATTGCTTGCCCCATAATAGTGGATGAGGATCAGTGTTACATGTATTGCAGGGTTACTCAGCACAGAATTTCAAACTTTTGAGATTATATCTGTGTTAGCTTTGGGCAAACTAGAATGAGTGCGAATTTTAACTCTCTCTCTCTCTCTCTCTCTCTCTCTCTCTCTCTCTCTCTCTCTCTCTCTCTCTCTCTCTCTCTCTCTCACAGAAAGCTCTGTATTCGGAGATCAGTTCACTCACTCTTAAATTTTTTGTACTTTTATGAAACTTATGTGAACTCATTTTATATTTCAATGAGTGATCTTGAATTTAGCATGTCACTTTGTGTGTATAAGTGTGTGAACGCTGTATGTATGAGCATGTGTATGTGTAGGGTAGGGGTGGGTGTGAGTGGAAAGCTAACGCCTTGGGCATGGGTGGAAGTGTGTGTGAAAAAGGGGAGGGGAGGGGGAAGGGGGTCCTGTATTCATATTATTCTGATTTTGTTCTCTGTAACCCAATTTTAGTTTTCAGAGGTAGTGAGCTGTAGTTTTTTTTGTGTGTGGTGCTATGTTCGTATGGGATATGTGTATATGTCAGACTTTTTGCTGTATTTAATCATGTATGCTTTGTGCTGTGTTAAATCATGTATACCCCAAAAATGTTTGGTACTTGCTTCACATACATGCCTACTGTTCTGTCTGTTTTTTTGCCTACATGATTGCTGCTTCACTGGTCTCAGTTTCACTATATTTTGGAGGTAATAAAAAAAAATTTCTTGATCATTACTCTCTGTAGGAATTGGCGTGTGTGTCATGTCCAAGACTGTGCATGTTCTGTTTGTGTTTTCAGGGTAAAGACAGCCCAATCATTGCAGCACATCCCCCTCTCCCTGCCCAGTCCCCCATGGCCTTGCCCCAAGCACACACGCTGGAGGAATTGAGCGTCAGATGCTGTCCAGAGGCCTCAAACCTCAGGTGGGGGTTATTGCGGTCTGCAGCTGAATGACACCTTGGTGGAAGATGGAAAAACAGAAAATCCATTTATGTAAAAAGAAAGAAAGAAGATGGAAACGAAAATTTCATATGTTGGTTTCGTTTTTAGCTGTTGGAGGAGAAAAATCTGGAGTGAAAGATTATGAGCCAGTCCAGATTTGTGTGGGCCAGTCCAGACAACATGTATAGACCCTTGTCATTCAGTTCTGGGTTATTGTCTCAGTCTTTGAGAATCACACCTACAGTTGCAGGAGTTGCTGTTTTTCAGTGTCTTGCAATTTGTGATTACACACTAGAAATGAGCTTTTTATGTGAGGTAGACACTGTGAGTAAGAACATTGACAAAAGTCTGTCAAGAACAGATGGCAGTCTGATTGTTAGATGAGAAGGATATCTGATCTGGATTTACTCGAGTGGCAAGTTAAGAGAAACCCAGTGTTCCCTTATGCATTGGACAGGAAACTATGGTATCAAGGATAAGAGAAACATAATAAATGTTTATGTAGAGGCTGAACACATAAAGAATTTGATCATAGGAGCTTACACACACACACACACACTTACACACACACACACACACACGCACTTACACGCACGCACACACACACACACACACACACACACACACACACACACACACACACACACACACACACACACACACACACACACACACACACACACACACACACACACACACACACTCATGCTTATGCACACATGTGCTCATAGATGCACGTGCAGTTCATTATTGAGATTTTTTTTTTTATTGATGGATGATTGTTATTTTCCAGTCACATGAAACTTGATTAATACAGAATATTAGATTAGCACAGCTGCCACTACTTGCTTGATTCTGTTTCAAAGGAGGTTGAAATTTTTATCATCAGATTCAGCGAGCCATTTTTCTTTGAGTGAAATTTATGCCAAAGAACATGAATTGATGGTCTTACTTTTGCTTTTTTTTTTTTCCCAAACAAATAACAAAATCAGTAGCAGTCATTAGTGGTACCCATCCTTCATCCCTCCTTTCCCTTATCAGTACCTGAATTTCATTTTTAAAGATACCTTGCATATATCTCGTTCTACAAATATTTCCAGAGAAAGGTTAATTTTTTCATTCTTAATTCTGGCCTTTTTCTCTTTTTATGTAGAAATTGGTCTTTTGATATCTCAGTTTCTTGCACTGCAGAAAACACACCATTTCTGCTGTTACAGGTCAACTTTTCTTTGACAGTGCCAACTTTCACGTATAGTGATGAACTTCTTTTTTTTAATAATACAAGGGAAAAGGGATGGGTTTGAAAAGATCTGTAAACAAACCAAGAACTGAAAAAAAATAAAACAAGGAGTGTGGTGTATTAACTTTCATGTCGACTTTTCACAACATCCAGAAACTATAATGATTAGAAACATGTAAAAGCTGGATATCAAAACTGTTGCTCGGTTAGGTAGTTTGTTACTGTATAAGTATCTGTGTTGGCAATTTTGGACTTTCATGAAATAAGATATTTTGTTGTCATGGCTTAAAAAGATTTTGTGTGTATTTTTGTGATTTGTTGTCCTAGCTAGTGTGTGGTACTAGTTCACATGTACATAGATGCGTGTGGTATGGTACGATATGTGTGTGCGTGCATATGTGTGTACATGCGTGTGTATATGTGTGTACGTGCGTGTGTATATGGTACCACAACAGGTGTTGACAGCGGAGGAGTTGGAACGGCAGCTGCGAGGAGAGGAGCCATCTCGCTCACACGATTTGACTCCACAGTTCGTGAACCACCACCCCCAGATTGGGCCCCCTCCCTCCACTTCCCCCAGCAGATGATGTCCCCTCTGTCATGAGTGATACACCATCGTCAGGGAGCCAGCTGCAGCCGCCTATGGGCACTCCCACGCACCTCCCACCAGGGTTGATCCCAGCCACGGCTCTGGTGGGGGTGCCTCGCTCCCCGTTCCCTGCCCCGCCCATGTCTGTGCCCCACCCCATGGCTCATGCTATGCACGCTCAGGTCACTCCCAAGGGCAAGGTGAGATTGTTGATGTATTGCAGCAGAAAATGCTGTGAATTATAAAACTGCAATTAATAAGCAGTATAGTTTAGCCTTCGTGCATGTCAGACTCTTACCTGTTCCTACATTTTAGTGATTTACCTAAATTTAATGTCAATAACATAATTCCTCATGGAATGGAACACAAACACAGCACAACAAGCACACACATTGCAACACGCTGTTTTAAAGAGCAATAATTGTAGTTTCATGTAAAATTGATAATGATCAGGAATGTGTTGCCCAATGATTTTTGTAAATTTTGAACACTGTGCGATAAATTTTAAGAGGTATTTGAACAAACTCGGCCAGTTAACATGGACAAACGAATTACAAGACAAAACATGACACATTTCGACCTATTAGGTCTTCTTCAGGCAAGATAAACAACACTCTGGACAACGAAAATGAAGAATGAGCAATTACTTCTCAACATTTTCAATTTCAATTCAATTCAAGACACTTTATTTTCTTTCATAAGAACTCTGAGTTCTCTTGCCTGAAAAAAGACCTAAGAGGTCGAAACTTGTCATGTTTTGTCTTGTGATTTGTTTGCCCATGTTAACTGGCGAAGTTGTTGTGATTACCTTTTAAGAATTGTTTCCTTTTCCACCTGCAGCCACCTCACTTTGCAGCTAATTGTGCAATAAGTTGTATTTTAATTAAATTAGAAATTTCAGTGAAAAAATTTCCTTCAGTTTTGTACAAAGATTCTTCATTACCTTATGCTGAACTTAATGATGTCGTCATCTTAAACAATTCAAATAAGGTGAACTTATCGATGTTTTTTAGTTCTAAGAAAGCCGCATGAAGGAACTCTGAACCCAAGGATTTATCAGTATACACAAGCACAGCTGGAGCAAAAGAATATGGTGAAGATTTCAGGTGAACAGCTTACGGTAAATGTGTCAAAAAATAGTTCATGAGAACAGTGCGTTACAGGTGTGTTTTTTTAATCAGTGCACAGTGTCTTGAAACTTTAAGAAATAAGCACATAAGTTGGTGCGTGCATACATGCAGTGTGTAACGCAAAGAATAGACTCACACACACTTGGCACACTCTCGCGCACACTCGCATACATACAAAAAAAACACACGTGCACACATGCACACACTCACTTTCTCTCTCTCTCTCATTCTGTCTGTCTCTCTCGTTTCTCTCTCTCTCTTTCTGTCTTACATACACACACACACACACACACACACACACACACACACACACACACACACACACACACACACACACACGAGTACAGAGTAAGTGAAGTCAGAGAATCTGTCAAAATCCAAGAATCTGTCAGAATCAAGATATGCAATGTTTGAGATCAGATGACAATGTGGACAAATATTAAACAAACAAAAATGATGATTTTCAGCTTAGATTCTAGTTCTGACTCAATAAAATCACCACTTGTGATTCAGATTGCGTTTTATAGTCAAAAAATCTCAGATGAATGTGTTCCGTGTATTTAATTTTGGTGGAAAATGTCATAATTATTCAAGCGAGTGAACTGGTGAGAGTTAATACCAGTCTGGGAAAGTATAAATACAAAGAATATTGGGCTGAATCATCAACTTGCCTAACACCTGCCCCTCCCCATCCCCTTTCTGCATATGCTCAAACACACTCGGTTTTTTTTTTTTTTTTCTTTTTTCACTAGTTTTCTGTTAAGCCCTTAGTAAAGTTTCTTTGCTTTTTCTTATGTTTATTTTGTTGTACACCTGATTTATATATAGGGGGGAAGTCACCTTGAGCAAAGAAGTTTAAAGAGAAAAAGTATCAGTTGTAGAAAACACTATATCAGTAGCTGCAGATTCTGAGGAGAATTCCTACTTCCCACCTGTCAGGTCCTGGGTGAGGATTCCCCCTATTCTCTCACTGTCTCTCATGTGATCACTTTCCCTTTCTTTCCTTATATGTTTTTATTCCTGTCTCTTGTTCTACAGTCGTTTGTCTCTCATATATTTGCCTTGGACTGTGATTGACACTCACTCCCTGTATGATTGAAGTGCGACTAAGGCCACAAGTTGAAATGTCCATGAAATACTCGAGTTTGTGGTTTTGGGAGGAGGAGCAGTGAAGGGAGGAGGATGGTGTTTTAGTGGGACCCCAGTGCAAAGTTTGATGTTATATAGTCCTGTTCTCTGACGGTGGTCCTACTGCCCTTCCCATGTCTATGCTCCATCCCAGACCCCATCATACTGTTGTTCTTAGGGGCAGGATGAGACTTTTCTAATTTGCGTGTCATCTGAATTGCGTAATTTGATGTTGTCCGGATCAAAATGTTTTTGAACTCATTGTTAACTTGCTGATGGTGAATACTGATTATATTTTTCTGAGTAAGAATGTTTTCAACAAAATGTTCAGTTGGAACATGTTGAAATACCTTTTCTTGTTCAGTTGGCATGTACATGACTCTTCAAACATCTGTTCATAGTTTAGTTATAGTTAACCAAACAACATCAAACTCAGGAGATAAAAGAACATTTTGCATTAGTCCCCAGGCACCAAGAAATCATATGTTAAAAGTGAAAGGAAGAATTGCCCCACATGGTAGTCCATTTTTCTGATGGATTTAAGTTTTATATCAGTAAAATTGTTTTTTTTTTTCTAAAATCACGACAGTGTTGATCTTTCTTAAGGACTTTTATAATGTAAACTTTGTCAATTTTTTTTTTTTTTTTCTGGAGGAGAGGACGGACTTGGGGGGAGGGGGAGGCTGGGGAGGGAGTAGAATTTTAATCATTGCATTTAGAGTTTGGTGTCATGGAATGTCACTTGTGTCACATTCCACATTGCTTCTGAGTCTTGTCAGTCTGTCTTCTGCTGACAGGCCTGACATGGCCCTATGCAGTCAGCTGGGCTGTAAGCAACATTACCTTACCTTACCATCTGTTTTCTGCAGCACCCTCCAGGAATGCAGCCACCCATGTCCAATGTCGCAGCTCCCCAATCCCCATCCAGGGTTTACCACAGCAGTTCATGCATGCCGGGTCCCCTCAGATGACACACCAGGTGAGGCATCTACCTGTACACACCTGACAGTTTCTTTCCCTTCGTTCCCTTTTTTCTATCTTTTCTTTTTGTTTATTTTTTTTTGTTTTTGTTTTTTTTTTTTTTTTGGGGGGGGGGGTTCATTTTCAGTTTTACTATCAAGTTATCCTGTGCAAAGTGTAGTGCTGCCAAATCAATTATCTTGAGCCTTCATTTATCAGATATACTTAACTCCTCATTACCCCTCCTCTCTGTCTGTCTGTCTCTCTCTTGTTTGTCTGTCTGTCTGTCTGTCTCGCTTTCTCACACACTCTCTCTCTCTCTCTCTCTCTCTCTCTCTCTCTCTCTCTCTCTCTCTCTCTCTCTCCTTACACCTCCCTCTTTCCTTCGACTCTGATTCTTTCTGTTCTGTTTGTTTATTGATTTGTAAGCTGTCTTTTTGTTTGCAGTTGTTCTTTTCACTTTTCTTTTTCATCTTTTGATTTATTATCATTACTATTTATATTGTTAATAATCCTGTGTTGTTTTTAGTTTTTTTTCAAACTACTTTAACTATATGATCATTGCTTGTTTCTATGTTTTTTGATTATTTTTATTATTCTTATGATTAATATTACTATCATTTCTTTTTAGTTTTATCTTTCCCATCCCCCTCTGATTTCGAATCTCACATTTATTCACTTATTCATGTAACTATCTAGCCCCTCCCTCCTCCTCCCTTCCCCTCCTTTAGTTCTCTCTCAAGTCACTTTTTTTTTTCTCTCTAATTTCCGTTTAGTTAAACTCCCCATTTGGGTTTTGTGTGTGTGTGTGTTTCAGTTTTTTTAACTTATTTATGATTAATCACATCTTTGTAGTTCTTATTTGTATAGTTCATATGTATACCCACCCTTCTTAATGCTACACCTTGACTAATGGGTTTGTCAGATGTTTCTGTCTGTTACTGCCAGTCACCAAGCATAACTCTGATTCAGATTCTTTTATTTTCAAACTAGTCATTTTTTCCCATTTTTTTTCTTTAGTTCTTTGTCTTTTTAGTCTTATTTGTATGTTTAGTATTCATTTTTACTTTATTTATTGCTAAACCTTCATTTGTATTTTTAATATTCAAACCTCCATGGTGTATTGGTCTTTCTTTTTTCTGTTAACAAGTATTACCTCTCTTTTCACTTCTGTGCGTGACAGACCTGAAAGAACATTGTGTTGTTCAGCTGGCTGTAATGGAACTAAAACTCTGGAAAACCGTAACTACTGAATTTTGAATTACTGTATGGAAATTAATGCGCCAGACTGGCTCTTCTTCTGTTTCAGCATTCAGAGTGAGTGTTTTTTCCTTCTCAGGTCAAAATATGAGCAGCTCTTTGGGACGCAGCACCAGTACCCCTACCCCTCCTCTTGTGCGGGGCATGCACCCACACATTCCATCACCCCACCCCATGCCACACGCCTCATTAATGCATTCAGCATTGCGTCTGCAACCGCTCGCGGCTCCAGTCCTGGCACTGCAGTTTATGGTAAGGGATTTTACATCTGGGAAACCATCATTCTTTGAGTCTCAGTTGTACAATCTTGTATTAAGGAGGTGCAGCATTTATGTATACCCTCTCTGTATTACAGTTCAGTGTTGGATTTATGCAGCCTCCTTATCTTGAACTAGAAACATGCATATTTTGCACACATGTAATACATGTATTATCATATACTCTGTATATGATTATTGATACATGAAGAGTGAGGTAAATGCCAATATGCTTAAAGTATGGATAATTAATGAAAGTAAGAAGATTTTCAAGTACTCATAGATTGAAAAAACAGCACAGTATGATACCAAACAGTGTTTATTTAAGGTACAGATGTCTCTATGATCGGCTACATGAAAACAGTGTTGAGGCTTCTTGTGCAATCAGTTAAGTTAAAAAAGATATTTCTATTAATTCTGAAGCCTGAAAGCCAGGTCAGAAAATGGATTTTTTGCATTGTCAGAGGAACGTCTTTTTTGGTTATTGTTGGATTCACTTGGCACTCATTGTGCTGAACCTTTCCCACCTCTGTCACCTAGAAAGACCATGTGTGTGAACTTGCATGCTAGAGACGCACTCTTCCGTCAGCACCTAATAAGTACATCTGTCTTCAAAAAATCAAACAGAATTAAAAGTAGGATAGAATGTAAGCTATTTAACACTGAAAGTATTAATTCGACAGGTAATAACATAATCAACTTTTCCCGTAGGAACTGGTAAACAATTAGCCTTGCACACATTCCATTTCATTTTGAATTTGCTGATTTTCGCAGCCAACAGAATGATGACTCCTCCCCCTGGAGTCCCTCCTCACACATGCCGCCTCTTGGACCTATACCTCATATGCCTCCTCCTTTGCCTCTTAGCCCCATGGGCACGCCGCCTAACTCCAGGTATGATGTTAGGCATGGGTTGCATCATTTCGGGGGATGGGGTTGGTTTCTGAATATGTTTTCAGGCTCTCATCATGACTGAATGAAACTACAGAAATTGTGTGTGTGAACTTAGTTTACATATGAACAGTTATCAGACAAGTCCTTGTAGAAATATTAGGAGATTTTTTAATTCTCGATATGTGTATTATGAATCCAAAACATGGAGGTTTTCATTGTTACACAGCTTAAAGCTTGACACAGGGAATTGACACAGGGAAATAAAATAGCTGTAGCTTCAGAATATGATTCTGGGACATCTAATTTTTTCTTTTTTTTTTTTACCCCCCCCCCCCGACATTTTTTTTTCTTCATTTGTATTGTTCTGGGGTCTTGTTTTCCCTAATACGAACCTATATTAGTCCATCTTCATTAGCAGGAAGTGTGTGTGAGAAAAGTGTAGGTGTAGGGCTGGTTGGTTGGTGGGTGTTTTGTTGTATTGTTGGTACACAGAATGGAAACTGTATCAGCAGCCACATACTTCCACATACTCAAAATATAGCTGTAATAATTACGCGTGTTAGTGTGTGCTAACGTAAAAAGAAACGAGGGGGGGGGGGGGATAAGAAGCTTAGCTGCTCAGTGCTGAAGCTTTCAGTAAGTCAGTTACATGAGGCATTGTGTGAAGATTTTCTGACTGCAGGTTGCCAGTGCCTGTACCCATGCAAGAGGCGTCCCCTCAAGTGCCACTTCCACAATCTGTGATGGAGAGAAGGCCGGAAAACGTCAGCCAACAGTGAGCAATCTCTTTACTTCTAGTTTAGTTCTCTATTGTCTTGCTTTCAGTGCTCTTGAACTGGAGTCTCCTTGCTAACGTAGAGAGATGATGCTATCAGCTTAGGACTTTTACTTTTTTTTTTCATTAGGATGAATATCAGGTGACCTATATATTTACTGTTGCTACAGAGTTAATGGTGGTAATGACATCCACATGGAGTAGATATGTGCCTGGCTCCTGAAGATTGTAAGGATCAGCCTTACAAGGCTTCTTTTTGTTATGATTAATGGTGCGAGATTTTAGGAGAACAGAAGAACACATAGAAGAATGGAGATAGCTGTACCATTTTGGATTATCTTTTATCAACGTCTTCCAAACTCAAGTGTTACGGTTGGCAGTAAGGATCTGCTTTCGAAGTCGATTTTTTTTTCAGTCTGGTATTTCTGATCAGCCTAGTTGTGAAGTGCTAGCTGCATCGCCAGCCAGTGTGACTAGCCATCCACTTCCCTTCAAACCAGATGACCAGTACAGTGAGCTGTTCCAGTTGAAAACTGGACATTGCTTCATTTCAGTGTAGACTTCCCAATCCATTTTCATCTTTTTGTGGAAGGTTCATCTAGCCAGTCAGCATGTATTATGGCCTTTTGATTTTCAGTCATGTTAGTAGATATAAGCCCGCGGTGCACTTGTGTCACTGAAGTTACAGTGTATGCTGCACATTTTTCCTGGATTCTTTGTCAGGGGTTTTTTTTGTTTGTTTGTTTGGGGTTTTTTTTTGCCATTGTGTTTACCCACCAAACTATGCCTCTTGTGGTTAATTGTCAGCGTTATGTTTTACCTTCCAATTTGTGTCTGAATTTTTGCATCGATTCAATTCTCTGGCGATTTTCAGCCAAATTACTCTATGCTTCAACTGATTATTACAGATTTTCATTACTAGTCATATTCTGGTCACAGCATTAGCACATCATCCATGCGCCAGTGATGTGACCTGACTGTGACGTTATCAAAATGCATAATGATTAGTTAAGCACACAGAAATTTTTTGACATTTCGGAAATAAACCACAAGTTCTCTCTTGTTATATTTTGCTCATGGACACACTGGCTGACTGTGTTTCCAGCGGAACAGCCAGCGACAAGCACCGAGCCTACCGCACCAACTACCAGCGTCCCCCTCCCTGGCAGAAGAACCAGCCCCAGCGGCAAGAGCACCTGCACCCCCGTCTGGGGGAGGAGGTGGAGGAAGATGAGTATGCGGGCCTCATGACGAAGAAGGAAAAGGACTGGATCATCAAGATCCAGCTGTTGCAGCTGAACACTGATAACCCCTACCTGGATGATTACTACTACACTGTGAGTGGCCCATAGTTGCAGGGAAATGTTAAGTATGCATTTAGACGAACCATTACATTTGGTCACATACATCACAGCTTGTTATAATTGAATTTGTTGAGTTGCTGTTGCTGGTTACAATTTATTTTAGATCCAACAGCTGGCCTCACAGTCATTATATTAGTCAGGAAAAATGACAAGGAATGCTACAGTTAACCTTGAGCATGTGAGAATACGGTATGCAGAAATACATTTTGACCCTAAATATGCAGCTTGAACACTGTTGATGTGATTTTATCATAAGAAGGATTTCTTGACGAGACAGTTGCTAAACTAATGGTTTATTTGTTGGTATTGGAGGAGTCTCCATCCAGCCTTCAAATATTTTCCAACTTTTCACAAATGCAACTCATTGGTGGTGAAAACCAGTCATGCGTGTATCTTCCAGTGGTGATTTACTGATTTGAGTTTGGTCGCTAGTCTCTGGGGCATATTGTTTACAGATGTAGTTACATTACTTGAGAAATATGTCCAAATGAATATTCTACCTACTAACAACAGTCGTCATACGGCCTGTGTAGTTGTCTGGGCTGTAAGTGACATTGCTTAGATGCCAACAGACTGTTGAATCCAGGGAAGATGAGGGGAGGTGGAGAGAAAGCTTAATGTTTCGATGGTAACACTAAACTTCAGGAACGTTCTTAGCTTTCACAAGTTAATTATGAACTGATCAACAACATGGCTGTTGGATTTGACAGTTAAAAAACTGCAAGTATTTTGGTCAGATCAAAATAATATTAAAGTGAACAAAACACTGCTCCAGTGCCTGAATTTTCTTTGTCTTGATTTCAGAACTTTAGTATCTTTTCATACCGATTATCCATATAATGATGGACAAAGAGAGCCTGGCTGTTACATGCAGTTGCCTAACCATGTGTGTATTTTTATCCCTTACAGTATTACGTGTTGCGCAAACAACAGCGGGAAAATGGGAGCACTGAAGGCATGGAACGATTCATCATCCCCAACCTGGCCAGGATAGAGAGCAAGGCCTATGCTCCAAGTAAGGCCTCAGTTACTTCTGCATGTCAAACCCTTTTCACGCTACAGCCAGTTCGTTTAGTTTGTTGCATCAGTTTAACAGTAATGTTTGTTTGTTTTTTTTTAATCATAAATCAGTCAAGGCCAGCATGGCTACAGAAACAGGGAAAGGTCTGTCTTTGGTTATGAAAAGAAGCAAGAACCAAGTTGAGGTAAAGTTTCACTGTTGAAATCGAATCCCTGTGAACCTTTGCACTTTCTCTTGAAAGTAGACTTCTTTCTTTCTTTTATGGAGCAAGCTTGGCTGTCTGCTTGATAGGTGATGTTTTAGTTTACCCAGAATGTTGGTACATTTTTCAGTTTCCAATCATACGTTTCCTTGTAGTGGTTTGCATGTTGGAAATAACGTGCAAGTTGCATGACTGTCCAGAAACATTTCTACATAGGACGTCAAGATTCTTTTTATACACTTTCATTTTTTCCAGAATTCTGACAAATACTAGATATTCAGTAGTATTTTGTCTTTTCCAGACCTGTATGTGGTTTGAGAAAGTGGCTGATGTTTGCTTTTGCTTCCAGCTCAGTTTGAGGGGTCTCTGGGAAGACTGACCACAGCCAGTGTGCACAACCCTCGGCACATCATCGACGTGTCACGAGGGTCGTCTCCCCCGGAAGACTCCTCCAAGAAGAACGTCAGCAAAGAGCTCCGCAAGTTCCGACAGCTTCTAATGGATATTGAAAAGGTGAGTGTCTTTGAAGCAATTTCTTCCTTTCTTTCTTTCTGCGTACGCAGGGTGATACTCCTGCGGACACTGCCTGTATAGACAGGCAGTGGAGTTTTTATGTGTATGACTGTTTTTTATCCTGCCATTAAGTTTGAAAGCAATATTTCCTGGTTGACGGATTGTTATAGTGTCAAGTTGTCAGATTATAGTAAAGGATGAGGTGCCTCACACAGAGTTTTGCAACAATTATGATTGTGATTTTCTGAATAAGTAATTTTTATTAATCACCAGGCGTTCTCATGAAATATGTCGCTGAATTTAGCCAATAGTTCTTGTGTATTTCAGCTTCAGTTTAAGCAACTGTGGTGTTTAGATTTCTGTAAAAACAAAGTCTGAATAAAATTTGTTACAATGGCTTGAAACAGTTTACATACAGGTTTCACAGAATTGCAAGTCTTACAGAGTTAGCTACAAGTCCTGACCAAAACAAATTTTTTTTAAGTAGTCACCGAGTCAGTGAGATTGTGTTTAGAAAATCTCCAGAATGGATAGACTTTGTTGGGGCACTTTCCAGCTCTTAGCTCTTGGATATTTTGGGAAAAAAAATGTTTTGTCTTTGGTTCATTTTCTTATTTTGTACTTTGATTGAAAAACAAAAAAAAGGTATCCTGGAAAGAAAAGTTTTGTTGAACTTCATCATAGTCTGGTTCATTTTTAAGGCAAAAATTTTGAAAATAGTGTTAGGAGGGCTTTATCCCTTTTAGTCAAGAAGTCACAAAAATCTTGAAAACAGAAAAAGTTACTTCCTATCAAGCCATAAGAAGCAGGACAGTGGTACATGCATGAAAATGAAAAACCAAGGAAAGAAAAAAAAAAAGATTGAAATATTTCACAGAAAATGATGTTAATATCTGTAAACGTATCAGCAATATGAAAGAAAAAAAAAATTATACATTGAAATTTTTGTATGAATCTGTAAACGAATCAGTTATGTGAAAGAAAAAAAAAAAACATTACATTGAAATTTTTCGTTTGAATTAGCAAGAAATGTGTGAAAAATACAGGAGGTGGAAATAGTTTGACAGACTTGGCAAAGATGACAGATGTTCAGACATAGCTGCATGGAACAGAAAACCTGCCTGCTCTCTCAGTGGACATGACCATTAATGATTAAGAAATAGCCTTCTTTGTGTGTTTGAGTTTGGTTATATTTCTGCGGTTGCTCAGTGCATTACTTTCTGCTTCTTTTCAGGGCTACACATTGTTGCTGGACATTGATGACATTGAGAAGAAGGTGCTGGCTGTGGCAGAGGATAGCAGGTAAATTGTTCATTTGCTGCTTCTTGTTTTTTTTTTGTTCTGATCAAGTTTTTTTTTTGTTGTTTATTGTTTTATGTGGAAGGATGAAGAAATGTAAGTGGCAAAAAATTCCACTCTTCTTGTTTATTTTCCAGAAGTGTGTGATGTGTACTACATTGTCAACAGCTATGATCAGATTATTACATATATTTTTTTCGTTCTGGTAGGTTTTTTCTCCCATGGATAACGTTTCCCCTGTCCTGTCCATTTCATCTCAGTCTCCATGGATAATGTTTTCCCTCTCCTGTCCATTTCATCTCAGTCTCCATGGATAATGTTTTCCCTGTCCTGTCCATTTCATCTCAGTCTCCATGGATAATGTTTTCCCTCCTTTCCATTTCATCTCATCTCCATGGATAATGTTTTCCTCTCCTGTCCATTTCATCTCAGTCTCCATGGATAATGTTTTCCCTCTCCTGTCCATTTCATCTCAGTCTCCATGGATAATGTTTTCCCTGTCCTGTCCATTTCATCTCAGTCTCCATGGATAATGTTTTCCCTCTCCTGTCCATTCATCTCAGTCTCCATGGATAATGTTTTCCCCTGTCCTGTCCATTTCATCTCAGTCTCCATGGATAATGTTTTCCCTCTCCTGTCCATTTCATCTCAGTCTCCATGGATAATGTTTTCCCTGTCCTGTCCATTTCATCTCAGTCTCCATGGATAACGTTTCCCCTGTTCTGTCCATTTCCTCTCAGTCTCAGGATAATGTTTTCCCTGTCCTGGCCATTTCATCTCAGTCTTTCATTTTGTTATGTAACTGCTGTGTTTTTAACCTTACCTGTCTGTATCTGCCAGTTGTCACTAATTCGCCAGACTTATTTGAAACTAATTATCTTTCAGATCTGTTTGTGCTCCATCCAGCAGCCTCAATTACCTTCAGATACACAAAGTTTGTGTTTGCTTCACATGAAAACTAGAATTTTTAGCACCTGCTCCATTTTATTGCCAAGCATCAACATTTTAGAATTCACTTAGGTGTGGTTTGCATCATTTAGAAAGTACTGCTGCCTGAAAACATCACTGAAAGCTTACCTCTTCAACTACCGTTTTGACCTGAAATCTGGCTTTCTGAGTTTCAAGACATTAACTGTCCAGTACTTGGCAACGCAAGAGCATTTGGCATGCCTGTATGTATTTGTAATTAATATTTTGGTCCACACAGTATGTTAACTGTCCTTTGGCATCATTTGTCATTTGTTTTCTGATGTCCAGGATCTGGTCACCCACACCCCCTGACACATCCCCCACTTATTTCAATTCTGTTTCCCCATGATTTGTTTGTATAGAGTTGCAGAATAATTTTTGAAACAGGACAATGAAATATTGAGCCACAATACGTTCTTTGAAAGCGAGCAACCATATATTGTGAAAGATACATTTTTGTTTATGAAGTCTCCTGTGGCAAGGTCAGGCAGATTGGAGCAGCATAACTTTAAAAACCGCACATCTTTCTCAGCGCTGGGTTTTGATTCCAGACGATTGGATGAGAGCTGCTCTGGATTAGAAGCCTTCACCATTGAATCTAATTATCTAAACATACAGTAAAAGTGAAATTAACAGGGAAAAAAAAAATGAAGAGCCATGATGTGGCATCCACAGGTAGTTGGACAGTGACAGAAGTACTAAAAAGAAATTTTGTAGGGTGCCTATCGTACATGAATTCTTTGCGCTGTGTGTAAGTTAATGTAAACATTATGATAATCAGAATAGACCTTAAAGGTAGGCTGATTCAAGCTTGTAAAATAATCAACATCTGCACACATGCTTAATGAAGGGAAAGGGAGGAAATTAAACAGAGTAGTTTGTAGAAGTTTGGGACATCTTAGGGAATTTCACTGTGCCGACAGGTATGACTTGCCCTTCTTGTCATGTGGTTCGTATTTTCATATTTGTGTTGAAGGGTAATATGATTTTGTATAGTCATATGATTCTTTTTGTCATGTTTGCAGTAGTGCTATTTTTGCCACTTGATTCTGATCATCATACTTGCATTGCTGCTGACAGATGTGATTTTGTTTTGTTGTGATTCTGTCACACGTATCTTCTGCTCACAGAGACATGGATTTTTCTTTGTCATCTTATTCTTCCTGTCACACTCATTGTACTTATGGGCGCTTGTCTGTCTTTTTTTTCTTTTCTGTATGATTCTGCCTGTAACTGCACTGCATTGCACTGACAGAGACTTTTTCTTGTTGTTCCAATTCTTCTTTTTACACTTTTACTTGGTTTTAATATGATTGTATTTACAGTCATGTTATACATGCTTCCTTTGATGATTACCGTTGTACTGGCAGGTTACCGCTGTTCGTGGAGCGTCAGGAGAAGATTGGTCAGTTGTACCAGTACTTCACTTGCGACGAAAGCATTGAGCAGTACTTGCATATTCTGGGCGTCCGCAAAGGCAGGAAACTTCTCAGCCGGGTCCTCCCTCTTTTCAGCAAGGTGAGTTTTCCTGAAAGATGAGAGGAATGCAGTGGAGGGAAGATTCGGGGAAGGCTGGGCAGAGGCAGAGGATGATGAACACTCGATAATCATAGTGCCTGTGAGGTTTTGAGAGGTCAGTATGTTGCAGTGAACTGTGTACATATTGGACATATTGGAATTTATATGTATCTGTTAACAGAAAACGGGTCTTACTTTGTGTTCATATTGCTTAGCTGACTTCTCTGTTTTTCATTTGTCAATGTTCTGCCTGTTTTCATGTATTTATTCAATCTTTACAGAATATATAAACAAGAGTGATGACCGACACACTTAGGCAAGTTTGCATGTTTATTTGTGTACATATATTTGTGTTAGACTTTCATGTGATGATGATCATGTTTGCCGAAAGTCTCAACAAAACAGCTAATTTTAAGATGAAGTCAATCGTTTCACACAGTTATGTATGTATTCAAAAGTAAAGAAAACTATTTGATTCCATATTTAGGCTTGAACTTGGAATGACATGTGCAGATGTAGATAACATGGACAAGTATTGACAGTGAATTGTAGTGGCATATTTTACACTTCCGTCTGTCTCTTGAATTTGAAAAAATGACAAGGGGTGTTTTTTGCCTTGAAAAGGTAAGGTTGGGGTCAGTTTTTGGCCTTTTTGAAAATATATTTTTTGGTATTGGTATGGTGTGACATTGGTATGAGTGTAACTCTTGGTAATGGAGCGAACAGAAAACTTGAATTACGTACCATAAGAATTTGTGAAGACTGACCGCTGGTGTATACAACTGGGTTGTTGTGGAACACAGGATCAGGCGCACGTGGCTCTCTGCATCCTCTTCCACCACATGCAGGCCTTGGTCAAGAAGGACACCTCTGAGGATGTGAGTAGGGCAGTCACAGCCCAGGCCTGTTTATCTGGATTATTTCACCGTATCCTGCACGTTTTGCAAAGATGCAACAATATGGCAAACATGAAAAACAAAAGGTATGAGGGGTGAGGGGGAGAATCTGGATAAAAGAAGTGCTTGAGTTGTAAAGAGATCTGTGGCTTCTTGAACCTGTATTGTCTTGGTGTGACAAATGGGTCGACCATCAAGCAAGGGCTCGCTGAATGTCGCTTGCAAAGTGTCGTGGGATTCAGACTGATGTGTTGCAGTGGAATGTGACCATGCTGTTGCCTTGGTGTGATCAGTCTAGTGGACTAGTGAGCAATGACTCACTCTCACATGTACAGAATCTTACGTGATTTAGTCCTCCTCTTCAACATGCCAAAACATAATTATAGGCAGAAGTGGGGTTGCAGGTGCAGGTGCTGGGGAGAAGGGGGGGGTATGTGCATTTGGGGGGGGGGGGGGGGGGGGGGGGGGGGGGTGAGGGGAGAGGGGAGCAGGAAAAAGAACAGGGGAGCAGAAATTTTCAAACTGATACTGACTTAAGTATTGCCCTTCAGGCAAATGCATGCATTTTTGTAAAAGAAACACACAACTATCATTTTGCCATAAACAGATATACAAATCATTTGTGGACTCCAAGCACAGAGACGTCGGACATTCAAAGTGTCGTGAGCACATAAAGGATTTCGTACAGGCGTGTGCACACGGACGCATGTGGATTTTCAAGTATAAATGGATCTTTTTTTTAGGACCCTTTGCAGCATGGAGAACATATATCAAGGTTGAAGCAAGTGTGACTGAATAATTTTGTGAGAAAATGCAATGGTGTAGGGTAGCAGAAAGTGGTTGTTGGAAATCTCAAAGTTAAAAGGGAACTTATTGAGTTCTACATTGCAAATGTAGATAGCATTTCCTGGGTGGACAGATTATGCTAGATTTAATTAAGAAAAACAAAAAAAATTTTTTTTTGTCTGAAAAGTACTATATACAAAAATCCTCTAACGTTGATCATGCCTGCCTTGCTATTACTGCATGCGAGAGTAATTCTTTTGAATGAACTGAGTTGTTAAAAACGACCAACACAGATTGTCTATCACATGGGTGCTGAATCCCTTCAATGCACTTGCTGTGTTTCAGGGACTGAAATGCCTGATCAGGTCTGTGTGTAGTGCCATCGAAGGGAGCGATCTCTGGAATCCTGGGTGCGCCTCTTTGTTGTTCTGAAAGGAGAGAAACCCTCGCAGGCTGGAGCATTCCTTCAGCCCTTCTTTCGAAATCAGGTGAGTGTTTTCAGTCATTTTCAGGATAGTTGGTATCTGCTGGGGGGGGGGGGGGGGGGGGGGGGGGGGGGGGGGGGGATTTTGCATAAGAATTACTGGGTGAATCATTTTTGGGAAAGGGTGCGAAATCATCTGCATTTTCATAGAGGAGCTTGTCCATTTTTTTAATACCATGGCTTTTTTTTTTTTTTCATTTATCACATGTTTATTGATGGTGACGTTGAATTTTATTACTTTCAAATCACAACTGAAGTCTCTTGATATAATCTGGTGGCTATTAATAAGGTAAGAATAACATAGCAAGCACATACACACACACACACACACACACATACACATACACACACACACACACACACACACCTTACTCCTGCCACCTCACTCATTGCAGTACCATCATTTTTTTTCTGCTTGTGCTATCAAAGTTGGGTTTTCAGCAGGATTCATGGAAGGCAGCTCTTCTGCTGTTGTTGCTTCTTTTAACATGTGCTGCATTCTAGCTGTTCATGAGGCCATGGCGTCGTCTCATTTGAAAGACAAACACCTGATTCACTAGTCAAATTTTGACAGAGTGGGGTCAGGGATGGAATAGGTAAGAGGGAAGGAGAAAGGCTTGCGGAGGAGGGCTAGTCCTTATAGGACTCGGATTTGAATTTGGCCTAGTAATATTCCCTCTCAGACTTGAATTTGGCCAGGTAATATTCCCCCCAAATGTGACCAAATCACTTAAACAAGCTTGAGTAAATTCCTCTTCTTTGCCTTTGACAAGTGTATTGGAGCTATGTAGCAAGTACTGGCCAGGTGAAGAGAGAGAACCGAAGCAGACAGGCGTTTTGGTTCAGATAGGGAGTGTGTCCGAGTCTCTGTGTGTGTTTATGTGTGTGTGTGTGTGTGTGTGTGTGTGTGCATGCCTGCACTTGACATGTTGCAGTCTCTGTCAGAACAAACTGAGCTGATTCTGTCTCGGGGGGAGAAAAATTGAAGCATGTGGCTCACGTATTGTTTGTGCAGTTTGGGACAGTAGTGCTGTGTTGCTGATCAACGAAGGAGAGAAGGTGTTCAGGGACACTTCCCCTGTAGACATGGACAACCACCTGCAGACAGAGTGGTGAGTGGAGAGCCAGCTCATCTTTCTTCTTCAAGCCTCTTGCCTTCACCCCTGCCCCTCACCTTTACCCCTCCGCTCCTCATCCTCCACTCGACCAACTCCTACCAGTGGTTTACTATCAGGTGTTCTGGGACATTTTACTGCTTTGTGTTGATGGTTATAGAACAGAGTTTTTAATCTTTTTATATATAAAGGGATGGTTGAGACAGCTCCCCCCCCCCCTCAAAAAAAAGACAAAAATGCCACTGAGGATCATGATCAGTTTAGATTATTTTTTATGTATAAAGGGGGTGTTGAGGCTCCCACTCCCCCTCTTCCTCCCCCCTCCCCAAAAAAAAAACAAAAAAAATGCCACATGAGGATCATCATCTTTTTAGGTTCTTTTTTATGTATAAAGGGGGTCCCCCCCCCCCCCCCCCCCCCCCAAAAAAAAAAAAAAAAAAGATGAATGCCCCATAAGGAGGATCATGATTAGTTTAGGTTCTTTTTTTTCTCCAAATGTATTGTAAAAGGTAATAATGAAGGTGACCTGTAGTGCAACTGGAAACTTGAAAATTGGTTTTAGCTTTGAACTCTTCTTATTTTTGTCTTTCTGTTTAGGCACCAGTTCGTTGAGCAGTTCGCCGAAGGTTTGGAGTTGGTGCCCCTGGCAGATCTCTGCACCTCGCCCATCCCTCTGCCGCTGGTGGAAGCTCACCTGTCACGGCAGCTCAACGCGCAGCTGGTGGGTCGAGTGGAGGAGAAGGTGCACCACATCACCACCCAGCAACCTCCCCCTCCACCTCCAGTCTCTTCCAGCATCACCGCTTCAGCAACGTCATGACAGCGACGGGGCTAGAGCCGGTCACGCGAGAGGGGGGTGTGTGTGACGAGTGCTCGACAAGCATGTGATGCCTGCATTATGCTGCCATAGGCGCCGGGGCGTGTTGCCGCCGTGAGTGCCGGCGTGTTGCCATGAGTGCTGGGCGTGTTGCCGTAAGTGCTAGGCGTGTTGCGGTGAGTGCCAGATGCGTTTGCCATGAGTGCTGGGTCCCCTGTCTCCTGGTGCTGTGTGTGTTGCATCCGTCACTCAGGTGTGTGACCGAATGAAGCGCTTCTGTCTGCTGTCCAAGCTTGTGTGATAGGCAGAGAGGGGGTGATTGTCATGGGCAGGACTTTTGTTTTGTGTTAGATTTGGTTTCTGTCATTTTGTTTCCTTTTGTTGTTTTTTTTTTCTGTTTTCAGAGGAGATCATCTGTTTAGTTCATTTATTAGGCATTTTGAAATCACTTCTAGCCTTTTTCTTTATTTTTCACAATTTTTTTTTTTTGGGGGGGGGGGGGGGGGGGGGGTGGTAAACTTTACACTCAACGTGGTTTTTGTGTGTGTGTGTGTGTTTTTTTTTTAATAGAGAGATATATGTTCAAGTAATGTAGTGCAGCAGTTAAAGAAAGTTGTTGCTTTGAAGTGGATATTTTTGTTTGGTTGGTTGTTTTTTTTTTTTTGTTTGTTTTTTTATATTTGTTTTGTTGCGCTATTCTCAAAAGCTTTGAGTCTTGTATCAGCCTGTTACTCACTCATGACCTCTTCTTCCCTGTCTGTTTATCTCTCTCTTTTTCTCTACAATCTATGTAAGTTTGTTTGAGGTTTTTTTTTTTTTTTCAATTTAAAGGTGTGTGCAAAAAAATCAGTGTGGATGCTACAATGAGTAATCTATGACTAATGTTTACTCGGGTGTATTTTGCATAAATGGTGATTGTACAATGATTACTTCAACCACTAGACTTCCCGTTGTTGCTTTTTGCTTTTTTTTCTCCTTAGGATTTCTCTGTAAACCAGAAGTCATGTGATCCGATGAAATGTCTTGTTTATCTGGACTTACTTCTCTGACACATCCATGTAAACCGTGCAAATGAGGAAGACAGAACACTTCAGCGCAGCAGCTCATCCGTGTTTTACTCTAACAAAAATTTCTCTGCTTTTTAGAAACTTAATTTCCAGTGCTCTGTGTAATTTCAGTTAAAAGTCAAAATATAGTTGAACACAAGAGATTCTTATTTAACCAGATATACACAGAACATCAAATTGGGATTTTTTGTTATCATTATCAAACCACTTAAATCACAGTCATTCAGCAATTCAGCTGTTTTACAAACTTGGACATGGTCACAAACGTTACCTTTAGTTTACTGAAGAAACTAAATTGCTGTAAAAAAAAGTGCCAGATTTTTTTTTCCCACTTTTTTGTGTGTGTGCAAAACTCACAACTATATTTTGTTGGTGCAGGAACATGGCATTCAGGTCGTGAAGTATGCTGGTCTTTCTTTGATAAAGCAGAAAAGTATATTCAGGGAAGAGCCTTCTCCAGCTGTATGGTCATTGTCTTCAAGAGTACTACACACACTGCAGGGAACAGCTGTTAAGTGGATGATGTTTGTTGCCATTGTGCATGTGTTGTGAAAACATTGCAGCACAATTATTTGAATTAATATGAAGCGAGGGCTGCCCACAGAGACAAGTAGAACGACTGTGGTTCCACCCTCATCCCTCCATCTCACACTCTTCCCTTTTCTTTTCAGAGGAGATTCTAAAGACTACGCTCAAGTTTTAAGTGAAACTGCTATCTTTAAGGTGAAAAAGTGTCACGAGTGGTCAAGAGTGAAATGCTAGAAAAGGAAACCGTTAGTGCATACAAGGAGAAATAAAGAAATGTTGACAGACATTTTTTTTTTTTTAATGAAGTGTTTGTTTCCTTGTCAGGCTATTTTGGTCTTGATGTATTTGTCCAGGGATGCCAACTGTCTGCCTTTACGTAGATTCCTGTTGGTTAGAAGGGAGGAAGGGGGCTGTTCCCACCCAGGATGAGAAGGAGGGGTGGATGCAGAAGCTTTTCTCGTTTTTCACCCGCTGAAAAGAAGAAACGACTCCAGGGCAGGTTTGATTGTTGGTGATTGTTGTTTTCTTGACAACGCAAAGGAAAATAAAGTGAAGACCGAAAAAAAATGAAGAGGAAGTTAACTGAATTGCTAGTTTTATCGTGTATTGAGAACTGCAAAAAGAACATTAAAAAAAAAGAAAGAAAAGAGAAGAAAAATATGAAAGGGATTCTGTAGTGTAATTGACTGTATAGGAACCCCTTGTACCGTGTAGTAGATTGAAAGAGATGTGTTACTTACCAGAAGAAGGCAGCTTTCTGGAGTGAACACACATGTTGATCCACAAGAATTTTACCAAACATGTACACAGGTGTGATCTGAGCTCCCTCCCCATATGAATACAGTGAGAAATCTGTGGTCTTGTTTCATCAGTATGTACTCAGTAAGTTTAGCAAAACTCACTTTTTCACTGTATATAATGCAGGTTTGACTTTGGACTTTTGAATCAAGGCATTCATCTTACTGAACTTGTAACCGCAACAGGCTGCAGATGCATGCATGGGTGCAAGCTCCATCATGCAGACAAGACGCATACATTTTGAGTGTATTCAGTGGCACCAGCTGTCGTACCAGATACAGAGATTGGCATAAGTATGGTCAGTAATTCTTGCTTGCCCATTCAGCTGTGTGCATTGTGCCTGCATCGTTCCTTTCCTGGAGCTTTAAATGTGTACAGTTGCATATATATATATATATGGAGAGAAAGATGTCATGTAAAGCTTCATTTGGGCTATCAGACATACCCATTTATATCTGTAGATCTGGCTTAAAATTCATTCTGTTAACAGTGTACATTTATATCTGGAGATGTCCTGGAAGACGTACGTTTATGTAGGTGTGATCTTTGAAGTCATTATCAAGTGTTCATGTACTCGTGAACATTTATAACTCCCCCAGAGAATCTGATGATAAGCTTTGTGAAAGAAATACTGAGTGTGTATGTTTACAAAGGCATGAATCGGTGGTTAAAATTGCAGGGAATAGGAATATAATGGAGTGTATCAATCTTTTATGCTTGAGCGAATTGCCTTGATTTTACAGTGAATCTTAGGAAAATAATGCCAAATTTGACAAGAAGAAAAATATCATGATCTAAAACTTTTGAAAGATCTGTTCTACAACAAGAAACTTTTTTTTTGTTCGTCCTGACCGTCTGGTTTGCTTTTGTTTGTTTGATGGTAACCAAAAGTAAAAGCCTGTTGGATGTGTTGGTTTGGATATACCAGGGCAAAAGATCACACAAGTCTGATCGCCATTTGTTTGACATTCTGAAATATGTCTCAAAAAGATCTTATCTGACCATCTTGTCTGTAGCTGTTTAAATCAGCAGGTATGCCTGTGTGTGATGTTTTTATTTGTCATTTTCTGACACCAAAAAAAATCAGTTATTGAAACCATATAGTCATAGAATAATGTGTTTATTTTCGAATTCAATATTTTCAGTCAAAGCTCAGAATATTGACAGTGTAGTTAATGAAGAAAATTGTAGGATAACAGTACTTTAGATTTTGTGTGACGTCAGTGTCAAGCTTGAGATAAGTCCGTGTGCACAGCATCAAAAAAACAAAAAGTCAGTTGGCCTGACTTCTGTATGTCAACATCCAGATGCAGTTTGGTCAGAAATGGGTTTGAAATAAAGTGCCACCGATGTGCTTGATAACTTTGAGAGAGAAATGCATGCCTGTTGAGACTTAACTGTGTGTAGATGGTTGGCACTTGTCATTGTCAGGTTTTCAGACCATATATTTCAGCATTTTTTAATGTATTAGACTGTTTCCTTTCTTTTTTTTTTTTTCCAGAAAGCATAGATTTTGAAACTCCAGTATGTTGTTTTTTTTTCTCAAACAAGTATGATTGCAGATTTGAGCCAGTACACGGCATTTGGGTATTTATGTGGGAGTAATTGTTTGAATTTCTGCTATGCTATTTTTGTTTCTCTGTGGTACATCCTTTTCATTTCACAAAACGGAGAACTGATATCATATGTAAAGTCACATTGCTGATGTATCTTGGCTGTTTGGTTGATTGTGATGTGTATAGTGTGAAAGATAGCTGCCAGAAGATAGGAAATACAGTATTCAAAGTCATACTAGTTTGTTCCTCCCCCCACCCTCCTCCATCCCCCTTCCCCCGCCTACCCCTCGTCCCTCCTCCCCGCTCCCTTCCCCTACCTTCCTCCATTCTCAGCTATTTATTGTTTTCGGCCTAGAATTTTGAAAGTGTGCTGTTTAAAATCTTTTGAAATTTTAAAGAAAAAATGCTTTTTAAATGTAAAATAACCTTGATAAATGGTCCTTAAACGTCAGACATATGTTCGCATGACGTGGACATTCAGAAGTTGATTTAAGTGTTTTGTGCTGAGCCTTTAGGAGCTCTGTTTCCCCAGACCTTCCTTCTGTTGTGTTTGTCACTGATGTGTGATTTGGAAGCTGACTTCATACAATCGTGATATTGGAGTGAATCCGGAACTGGTTATCAGTCCATGATTTCAAGATGGCATTAGTTGGTCTGTCTGAGAGTGCTTTGTCAGTTGGTGTACGCATACATTTCCTATCATATTTATAGTCAGAGTTTGCATTGGTTGTAAGTAGTGCCTGTATGGACATGTGTTGTAAGTACATTACGACCTGCTACAGATTATGATTTACATACAGAAAGAACATGAAAAAGAGGTAAGATTTATGCAAGAGACTGTCTTGCAGTGGGTTTTTTTTTTTTTCCTGTATTTGAAGAAAAGTAGATGTCAATGTAATCGCAGAAGTCAGTCCTGTGCATCCTTAAACTTTTAGGGTGTTTTGTATTTAACAAAAAATGCATTTCATTCTCATCAACACTAAGACTACATCAGGTGAAAAGGGTTTATAATGTGTTTGTTAACATGAAAGCTGATGTTCTGTTTTTTTTTTTTCTGGGCTGAGAGACTGGTCTTATGGCATTTCAAGATAAGAAGTAGTAGTTTGGGATATTCCACTGTGAGTTCACAAACTTGATTTGCACCAGCAGTGAATTCTAATCATGCTGAGAAAGAAATCGCCTTCTGGTTGGAAGCTTTGAGTGAAGAATTGGTCAAATGTAAGGAAGTTCCAGGATACACGAGTTTGAAAAAAAAAAAATAGAGAGATATCTTGGATGAGAGCTACCCCAAGGCAGATTTTGGTTGCACAGGTTTTGACAATGTGACTACTTCCTTATGATTTGTGCCATTTCAAGTTATTTGTCAATCTGTGTGGAATGCAGACCTGGCTGAGGAGAGCTTTGTTGGAGAAGTAGTTTTTAACTGTGACAGTGCAACAAAACATGGATTGAAGAGTGCTCATTAGTTTTTACGAATCACGGGCATTGTTGGAAGATAGTTAAGAATTGCCACAAGTGGAACTTCTTTCTTGACTTTTGCCATGACTTGAAGGATATTCTGGTTGGAATAGTCAGGAATTTTGATTGGTAGACGATTTTCAAATTGGATGGAACAGAGGATTTGGATCGATATGTCAACCAGTATTGCTAGCTAAATGGAAGTAGCAGTTTGGATAAACATATCTAGAAACCTTGGTAAGGAATTGGATAGAACTGTCATAGAGATACTGCAAGTTGGATACGATGGGGATAAGTCAGAACTGGATAGATCTATCAAAAGACATCGCAAACTTCGAAGGTTAAGGAATAGAGCTTTCTTGACATAGTAAGTTGGAAAGGGTCACAAAGGATTTGGATACAAAGACATTGCACGCTGAAGCAGTACATTAAAAAGGAATTACATCTGTTTAGAGATGTTGGATGCTGGATGGAAATACAGAGAAAGCATTGGATAGTTCTGTCTTAGAGTTGTTGAGGCTGCAAGCTGGATGGTAACAGAAAAAGAAACCATTGAGCCTGTTCAGATTTATTGCATATAGGATGGAAAAAGTAAGGAGGAATGGATAAATCTATCTACAGGGATATTACAAGCTGGAATGGAATCATAAAAGCAAATGGGGACCATAAGAAGGAATTATATCTAAGAGATTTTGTGAGCTGGGTCAGAAACAGAAAGAAGAATTTGGATAGACCTGCTGTGTAAAAAAAAAATATACCCAAAACAGGGGAGGAACAGAAGGGTTTGGAAAGATTTGTCTGGAGATGGTGCAAGCTGTATGGGAACAGTAAGGAAGAATCAGAGTGCCCAGAGATATAAAAGCTGAGTGGAAATAGTGAAGACGAAATTAGATAAATCTATTCAGAGATATGCAAGTTGGATGGGAAGGAACTGGATAGCTCAGACTGCAGTCTATGGCAGGTTGAATGGGAAGGGTAAGGACAGAGATGGAATTATAGCGAAGTATTGCAAGTTGGATGGAATTAGTAAGGAGCTGGATGGATCTGTCAGGAGACACTGTGACCCCGATGAAAACGGCATGAAGCAGCTAGAGCTGGTGAGAGATATTTCATGCAGGATGCAGAGTTGGAGGAATGGGTTCAGAGAAACTGCAGGCCAGGTGGGAACAGCAGGGATTTTGAACTTTTCTTAAAGAAAAAGAAAAAAAAAGTACACAGCAAAGTAGTAGAAAGTTTATGAAGGAATTGAGTTGACACGTGTAGAGATATTTCACAGCCTGTTATTGGTCAAAAGTATGTTTGAGTATTTTCAACCATTTTACTTTTTTGTTAAAAAAAAAAAATTCCCGGTTTTTATGCTGAATAAGACTTTATTCAAGTGAGTCTGTAGCAGCTGGATTCTTCTCTTGCTTGGCTAATTTCATTTTGATCAGTGTCATTACCAATATCTTTCATTTTGATCAGTATCGTTACCAATATCTCTTTTTTTGTATTCTGGATTAACAGGTATTTGGGTGACTTTCATGAGCAGGGACTTCAAGAAAGGTTTTCATTGAATAACAGCTTGGAAGAACTTTAATACATATTTGATTTTTGTGTTGTGGGAGCGTTCATAATGGTACATATGATGTTCATGAATTCCGGTCAGACAAGTTGGTTGGTTGTGACTGCTGGCTCTTTGTTTCTTCTCTGATTTTTTTTTTCTGTTTGCTATGTCATTTTTTTTTTTTAACTCATTAATGGTAGATTGGTTGGGATTTGCGTTTTTCCCCCCAGTGAGTGTGGACTACTTTAGCTTTGTTCATATGATGTTACGCATTCAACATTACTGCAAGAGTTGGTGGAAATAGTCTGGTTAGATCTCTTTTCCCTCTCAAATAGCCCTTTTCTTTTTTTTTTTTTTTTTTTTTTTTTTTTTTCTTTTTCGAATCTTCACTTATTTGATGAGACATGTAAGTGGATTGGGGGTTGTTGTGGAATATGTGCATTTTCGATTTTGTGCGCCAGGATACTAAAGATTTATTATGTAAAAATGTCGGCAAATTGGGCGTGGTTCAGATGGCAGATAACTTCATCTGCAGGCAGAGTCCTTTTTTTCCACCTTTATGATGAACAAAAACAAAACCATTTGATTTGATCATTTGCTTCCTTTTTCCCTTCTTTTTTTTTTTTTTTTTTTTTCCTTTTTTTTAATACTTTTTTTTGGTAAAGGTGACTTCATTGTAGAAATTAATGCTAAAGATGGAATTCTGTTGTTCTCATACCCCACCTGACCCACAAAAGTATTTGTAATTTTGTGTCTGTTGTCACATAGATGTGTGTAGTTTGTGCTCTCTCCCTCCTTCTTTCTCTCCTCTCTCACTCCCACTCTCCCTCTATTCCTCTCTCAACCCCTTAGTTGATCATGTATTGTGTTCTAAAATAAATTCTGTCATATGTTCACATTGCTGAATAGGTACAGAGTGGAGAAAAAGGATCATGTGTTGGAATGAAAGTGTTTAACATGGCATGGTATCCAGCAACAGTCATAAGTGAGATTTGTGCTTGGTAAACATGCATGTGCTAATCACATGGTTCTTCAGGTGAATGGTTGGTTGGTTGTTTCTGTTTGCTTCGATTTCTGTGCATTTCTCAAGAGGAGTTACATGAATATTTGTTAGAACGTGTGACTTTTCAATCAAGTTATGAACACCTTTGATTTCTCTTCTTCATTGTCTATGTCATACAGTGGAACCTCACAGGAAAGACGGTCCATATGGGGGCCCCTGTCCCCAGAGGCTTCCATCCCCCCACCCCCCCCCCCCCCTTTTGTTGATTTGTTTTCCTGTAACCTTTTCTGCTTTTGTATGTATAAAATTGACTTTGAGGTAAAGAGTCCTCCTCCCTATGAAGATCCCCGTGTTTGAGAATTGCTGGACGTCGTTCCTGGGATGTTCCACTGTGAAGCAGAGGATTTGATGTACGTTCACTCATTTCTATGGTGTTTTGCTTCCATCTTCACCAGTCTACACAAAGCTGTGGGGCGACATTGTTATGCCCAGATGGGTGGAATAACCTGTCTGAAAACTCAGCTTCAAGGTGGACTTTTCCCCTGTCATGTGCATTGTTTTGTACCTTGCCAATAAATTTGTAAGTATTCATGGCAGTGCGGGTCTCAGTTGCATGTTTGTGTGAGAAAGGCGGTGTGATGTAGGTTGGAATGTGGCTTACTTATGCGTTCAGAAGGCATAAATATAGTGATAATATACAAAATATTATAGTGACATGCAGCAAGCAAGCTATTTGAAAACTGAGAAAAAAATTAAAATGCAGCCCATTCTTGCCTTTGAACATTTTTGTATGATTGGAAACGTATTCCTACAACCAGCAGTGAACATTTGATTGATCTCAACAGAATTGTTTGTATTGAAATTTGGCTGAGCTGAAGTTTGGTTTACCTGATACAAAAATTTTGATCCCCTTAATTTCATGTGACACATGCTGAACTGCATTCACAAAGACTAACTATAGTATCTTTTGTTATAGTTTTCCCCAGCATTTTTTTTTTTTTAAAGAAGAAAATATCAGTCATATTAAAGATTTCAGATAAGATGACAACGTAGTCTTTTATGCAGCGTGCAGTTTGTGTACATAACCTATGGCAGCAAGTGAGTTATCTTTGGCAGAGTTCTGGTGGAAAATCAACTTGGTGTACTTAACAAAGATATAAAAAGACAGGTAAACCATGCATAAGTGACACTGTACTGCGGCCACAGGCACACCACAGGAGATCAGCATGAATTTCATGCAAAGAAACCTGTTTTGATCAGTTATACACAATGATGCAATATATGATGCTTAGGAATGTGCAAGAGAGCCAATCAGAATTTGAGCTCACATTAAGCAACAGTGACTTGTCCATTTTTACAGGACATATGTCAGTGGTGGGCTCGCCCAAAACAATTTTGGCTCCACTGGTTGGCTTAAGTGTTGAATTAGGAGGACAAAACGCAAAAAAAAATGGGTGTGAAACGGTGCATGTGTAATGCAGACATTCAATATCATGTTATCCCGTGTGCACTTTGAATTAAACATTTCACTCTTTAAATCTATATATTTGACCCATAAACTGAGAAAAGGTAACTCTACTTGCATTGGACAGACAGGCGTTACCCTCCGTTGTTTTGTTCCTCCCTGAAACAGGTCCATTAACATCCAAGAGTGCATCCTATTATGGAAATGTTCAAGAAGGATTTCAGAGTGTACTTATGAAAGATATCTCTGAGCAATGAATTTATATGCACGGCTTGGTTTTTAACCACTTTTCACAAGGGAAAGAAAGCAACTTTAAATGGTTCATTTACTTTCAGCTTGGTATTGAATTTTGAAGGAAAAAAAAATGAAAGAGGACATATTGTAGAAATCTAAACCTTCATGGCTGCTCAACACAATTTTGTGTTTTGTGCACTTGAATCCACGTCAAGCTGATGAAATTATTTCATACACACAAAAAGAAAACCTACATAGAAAATTGATTTGCACCCAGATATAATAAAAGTGTGGCATCATAAAACCTATGTATCTCTCTCTCTCTCTCTCTCTCTCTCTTGCTTAAGGTCCATTAATCAAAGAAATTCCATGTGTGTGTGAATACATAACTAAGAGTTGATCAGACAATGAATTTTAGTTATGTGATGGTAGTCTTTGTGCTTCACTTGTCCATTAATCCAAGTGTATTCTCTCTCTCTCTCTCTCTCTCTCTCTCTCTCTCTCTCTCAAAACACACACACACACACACACACACACACACACACACACACACACACACACACTCGTGCGAACATGCCCACCCTTTGATTTAACAGCTTCTATTTTCATCAAATCTCAGACGTGATTTACTACACATCAGGAAAACATAGTTCATGTCAAGTCATCTGAAAACGTCCAAGCACAATTTATCTTGAGCTTTCGCATCCATGTTCCCATCACACTTTTTTCTCTGTCCCCTTCCATGCCACCTCACTGCCGTTATTCCAACACCACTCAGTCCAGCTGCAACATACCACTTCAGCTTCACTTCACTCTCCACAGGGAGCATCAAATATCAAGACATCAGGAGGGCAACTCGACAGCGGAGACACTGCACTGCTACCGAGACCACTTTGGTGGTGTTCAGTGGTGCCTGTTTTGACCCAATCTATGTGTTCAGAATGCTACATACCAGTTTCTCTATTGACGACACCGATTCCTTCATCATGCAGCTAGCGTGAACGAGCATCTCCCTGGCGAGGGCTCACAACGACCAACAACACTCCTGGCGAATTTGCCGATTCCAATAACCTCCACACGGAGGTGTCATGCTCATAGACCTTGGAAGCAGAAATCGAAACTGAGATCACCACGAGATCAGGGCACGACGGGCCACAAAAGAGACTATGATGATCAACAAGAATCAAGATGATGCAGTGGACTTCCATTCAGGTCCGAGACAACGTGTCGGAGCCCAGTACAACGCTTCCTTTCATAACATATTTCAGCGTCAACCAGGCCGAGAGATGCACACACCCACATATACCTCAAATAGAGTCTAAAAACCTATTACAAAACTCGAACCCACACCCTACTAGCCTGAAAGTCTAAAATGCAAAACAACGAAGGTCGATGGTGTTCTATCTGATTTGGTGAATATTTTTAACTCAACCTTGATTTATATTAAAAAACAGAATTATTGATGGTTGTGCAGATTCTGAAGTCAATTATCCATTGGTACAAGCTGCAGTAATTTACAACACACACACACACAAAAACACTGTGAACAAACGCATTAGCTCTCATACATGTGTGCGGGCGCCAGCAAACCTGTCTCAAACTTTGTGCTGCCCAGTGCAAATAATGGCTTATTGATTTGTGGAAAAAACTAAAATGTCGCCCGAATGTGTTCAACTTTCTTTGAGGGAGGAGGGATGATGGTGGCGATCATTCTAACTGTACAACGATTCATGACCTGCTTCTAGAAATCTGCCATTTAATATTCATGTTACAGCACAGACTTGCGACAATATAAATCCATCTCTTTATTCTGTTTTCTGTTTTTTTCTCATACGCTAAAAGTTATGCATGTATGGTAAAATATAATGTATGTAAATTCCTTTCATTCTTTGCTCCGTGGTAATATAGTTTGATTTCGAAGAGAGAGAGGAGGTGGGGGTGGGATGTGAAGCATGGATGGGATGGGAAAGGGGCCTTCTTGAAATGCGTTTACTATCTGGATTGAATTGGTTGAGTTAGTTATTCCATTTATTTTTGCATTCCCTACACAGTATTCATGCGTGTATTGACCACCTGCAAGATGTTTGGGTTAAAACAAATGAATGCGACCCACAGGTTTCCCTCGTTAAATACGACCCACAGGTCCACAGGTTTTCCTTGTTAAATGCGACCCACAGATTTTCCTTGTTGAATACGACCCACAGGTTTTCCTTGCTAAATGCGACCTGCAGGTTTTCCTTGTTGAATGCGACTCACGGGTTTTCCTTGCTAAATGCGACCCACAGGTTTTCCTTGTTGAATGCGACCCACAGGTTTTCCTCGTTAAATGCGACCCACAGGTTTTCCTCGTTAAATGCGACCCACAGGTTTTCCTCGTTGAATGCGACCCACCGGTTTTCCTTGTTGAATGCGACCCACCGGTTTTCCTTGTTGAATGCGACCCACAGGTTTTCCTTGTCAAATGCGATCCACAGGTTTTTTCCTTGTTTAATGCGACCCACAGGTTTTCCTTGTCAAATGTGACCCACAGGTTTTCCTTGTTAAATACGACTCACAGGTTTTCCTTGTTAGATATGACCCACATGTTTTCCTTGTTAAATACGACCCACAGGTTTTCCTTGTTACGACCCACATGTTTACGACCCACAGGTTTTCCTTGTCAAATGCGACCCACAGGTTTTCCTTGTCGAATGCGACCCACAGGTTTCCCTTGCTAAATACGACCCACAGGTTTTCCTTGTTGAATGCGACCCACAGGTTTTCGTTGTCAAATGCGACCCACAGGTTTTCCTCGTCAAATGCAACCCACAGGTTTCCCTCGGTACACACGATCCACGTGTTTTACTTGCTAAATACAACCCACAGGTTTTCCTTGTTAACTGCGACCCACAGGTTTCCCTTGTTAAATACGACCCATAGGTTTCCCTCGTTAAATACGACCCATATGTTTTCCTTGTTAAATGCGACCCACAAGTTTCCCTTGTTAAATACGACCACAGGTTTGTCTTGTTCAATACGACCACAGGTTTTCCTTGTTAAATACGACCCACGGGTTTTCCTTGTTAGATATGACCCACAGGTTTTCCTTGTTTAAAAAAAAAACGACCGACAGGTCCTTGTTAGATACGACCCACAGGTTTTTCTTGTTAAAACAACCCACAGGTTTTTCTTGTCAGATATGACCCACAGGTTTTTCTTGTTAAATACGGCCCACAGGTCCTTATTAAATACAACCCACAGGTTTTCCTTGTTAAATACGACCCACAGGTTTTCCCTTGTTAAATACGACCCACAGGTTTTCCTTTGTTAAATACGACCCACAGGTGTTCCCCTGCATGTTCTCTCTTTCTTTCTTCTTTCATCTCCGTTAAAAAACGAAAAGCGTATGTGAAAATTTCTCTTTTGTTTATCAATTGATCTGTTCCAGAGTTTTCGTCTGAGATTTGTTCTGTTTCGTCTATTACTGTTCATCACTTGTACAGCAGATCATTTCTTTGTTAAGTGGTTTCTTCATGAATTGCAAAATGTATTCGGCAGAATTTACGTTGGATAGAGCCCAGCTGACCACGAGAAGCCTTATCAGATCTGTCGCTACAGTTTCTTTCCCTCTCCCTCTCCACAGTACATAGAACATTTTACTCGACGACGGCAGTTTAAGAAAGCACAGGATTGTGGACATGAAAAAGAATAATGTTTATTGATTTTGTTGTTGTTGTTGTTAACATTAGCACAAACATGAAAAAGAACAATCGTTCATGAATTTATTTAACAGTATAGCAAACTTGAATAATCGTTCCTTGATTTATTTAAAGGAGTTAAAGGGGGGAAAATAGAGTGCGCCCCCATCCCCCTCTCTCTCTCTCTCTCGCTCTCTCTCGCTCGCTCGCCGCTCGCGCGCGCGCGCACGCACGCACGCGCGCGCACACACACACACACACACACACACACACACACACACACACACACACACTTGCACATGCGCACACACACACACACACACATGAGAGAGAGAGAGAGAGAGAGAGATCCGTAATGGAATCAGTACAAAGGCTTCACAAGGGGAGTATTGCGCATGTTAATGTCTGTACTGTTTTCATTGTTTTGACGCTGAAGAAGGCTTATTGCCGAAAATTTCTTGTCTTGTTTTGTGTCGTGCATTAAAGTGCGTTACTTAACACTTTGTTTTGTGTGCTCTTCCGCTTTTTCGTCGTAATGGAATCATGCCCATGAACAGGAAAAAACAAACCCCCCTCGCGTATTTGCTCATCAGATTTCCAGAAGGACCAGCACTGCGACCTAGCGGTCCCACAGATGCCCTTTTCATCGCCTCTTCTAAACACACTGTGGTGAAAGACGTAAGGAAAAACCAAAAAACAAAAACCAAAAAAAAAAAAAAAGAAAGAAAAAAAGAAATCGATATGGAGGTGGTTTACAGCCAGTTCTGAACGCAAGACCCAAAGCACCCAAAGGGAACCTGACCTTGGGAGCCTCTGATGGAGTATGTCCCAGGGGATAATCCACGACCGGCATGGTGCCCCTTTTATTGGCCCGACTATATCTATTGGCAGCGGGAGATGGCTGGGAGAGGGGGGCGGGGTAGGGAAGGAGGGGAGCGGAGGATCAATAGAGGCTGGTTTTCAGGCAGTTTGCAATACAAGACAGAAAGGCCTTAGAGGGAATGGGCGCTGGAATCCTCGGGTAGAATAAGCGCTGTATGTTCTGACCTCGCACTTACGTGCAGATGCTTTGTCGTGCGCACGCACATGCAAGCGTGCACTTGCACACGCATTTACACACACACACACACACACACACACACACACACACACACACACACCGCCCGTATGCGTGCGCGCGGGAACACACGCACATACACAAGAATGCACGCGCGCGCGCCCACACAAAAAAGCACACACACACACACACACACACACA
>JADBJO010001800.1:222806-237806 GCA_016801955.1 Conus betulinus | reverse complement strand
CACACACACACTTCTTTTTAAAACTAAATTCTGGAGGAAAAAATAGCATGCATTTGTGTTGAATAAAGCCACAAACACATTTCTTTGCACTTCCATCGAATCATTACTTCATGGTCCCATAACCAGTTTCCTGTTGCCTAGAGTCTAAAATAGACAATGCCATTCCATTGTTGTATCGTGTTATTTTTCTGTTATTTATTATTGTAGGTAATGTTCAATTTGCTGTCGCAATCATTGCATTTTCTTGTTATTGTTGTTTAAGAATTTTAGTCCACTATTTCTTAATGTAGATAAACGTTAATTTGAAGAACCGCACATACACTTGCTCGCGCCTTTGCTTATTTTTGCATGCGCCTGTGTTGCGTATTCAAGTTATTGGGTAGCGTTGTTCCATCTTTTTCACTCTGAAGTTAAATTTAGCGCAGTTTGAAATCAGTATGGCAAATTTGGAAAAGTTCAGTGAAATTTTCGCCCCGTGTATGATGCTGTCAAATAAACGTAGGCCTATTTCGAAATCGTATTGTCGTAAAAGTGCGAAATTTTAGCCTACGGCAATTTGGCAGACGACATTTTAGCCACTTGTCGAGGCTGGATCTGAAACCAGAAATCTGTTTTTTCATGAAGTTTTGTTTTGGATGAAATGAAAGGTGCAAGGTAATTATGGCCAAACCATCAAAAACGTACACTGAACAAATCCTGGTCATATGAGGTAAGTCTGATGGCGATGATTATTTCTTTTAAATGATTATTTTGTAGATCTAATCATGCTATGATTCGCAGCGGGCAAGTGTTCGACCACTCGAAATCCGAGCATATTGGTCATGTATTAAGATCTCATGGGGATAGAGGTAGTGTAACAGAATAATTGGATCGCATTGATTAATTTTTCCCCTTTTTTGACAACAAATACTAGATTAAACTATTCAAATTCATTGAGTATTTAATAATGGTTTACCAGTTCAGCAATGACATGAAATCAGAAATGGATGGATGGAAAAGGTCAAGCCTCATTTACTAAATCCCCAGTTTCGTGATCAGATTATATAAAGTAGATTAGACAAAGTACTTACCTTGGGCTAAAAAGGCATGGGGATTTTCAACTTCTGATTGAAAACTGGATTCCAAACGATTTGATTTTGCTATCATCTGTTCTTAGGCGGTGACCGAGAACAGACGTGAAAGAGGAAATCTTCCAAAGTAAATTCGTTGCGTATCAGTTCGCACGCACGCACGCACGCATGCACGCACACGCGCGCGCACCAACCATCGGCCAATCAGACTTGCCATTTCTCATACATCTTTTGACGCTATTCTGTTGTTAATGTTTCTTGAGCGTGATCAGTGAGATTACGTTTGAGCTTCTTGAAAGATTGAGTTTAAGTGATAAGACAGAAAGAGGAAAGATTGAGTTTAATTGATAAGACAGAAGGAGGAAAGATTGAGTCTATCATCGATAAGACGGAAAGAGGAACTGCTGTTGAATACTCAAATTGACCGACCGACCTAGGTGAGTAGAGGGTGGTACATAAAATATGAAGCTGCATTTTCACACATATGATTTATTTATGTTTATGATTGTCAGTGTCATCATCACTACTATCATTTCGTATCATCATCATCATCATCATCATTATTAATATCATTATAATTATTATCATCATTATCATTATTATTATCGTTTAATCAATATTATTATCATTATAACGATATGATGCCGATTGCTGTGGTTGTTGCTATTTTCGATACTGTTATGATTATCATCATGATTATAATATAATTGTTGTGGTTATTTTTACCGTAATATGATTATAGCACATAGTTCCTACAATCAGGACCCAGAAAAAAAAACATACTCCCAGCATTCAGGACCCAGAAGTTCCAGCACTCACAAAATCATATCTCTGCAAAGATTCTCTATTATTGTATGCGTCTTTCTGCTCGTCTGCCTGTATGCATTTGTCTGTCTGCCCTCTCTAAGCCTTTCTTACTTCATCTTAAATTTGTTTCAAAACGCTTCGGTTGAAATATACAAGTATTTTTGTTTGCTTGGCTAATTCTCGACATGCTTGATTTTGATCCTCTGAATTCTCTGAGGAACACAGGGCTGCGGCAACACTCCTTTCGCGCATTCGGTTCTGGGCTGATCCCCTCAGGTGGGCCCATGTCATTGTGTCAGCTTTCAGTTCAGACTCAGTGCACCGACGTCGAGTGTGTCGAGATCGACTTGCTTCCTTTCTCTCTTATGGGTTTCACTCAAGTGCCAGTCTCGTGATTTTTGTGGGAGATTGTCATAGTGTCATGTCCCTGAACCACATAACCGAACCACATAACACAGCAGTGCACATGATCACACAAAGGCCTTAAGTACACGTACGTGCAGCAGTTTGACTGTCTCCGATAGGTATGTAAGATGAGTTTTGGTATGCTACGGTGTCTTCACCTTCAAAATACTGACTTTTACACTTCTCTTTTGAAGCCAGAATGGTTGCCCGTGTAAGCACAATTTCATATACTTCGACTATCATCTTCTGTTTTGCTGGATTTCATACAACTTGTTGAGTAATTTCAATTTCTCTCTTTAGCGACAGTCCTTTGCGACTTGCAGACGCCATGATGAAATGGCCTATTAAATCAAAGCCGGGCACCCTGACACCCTCCTTCCCATTCACCCCCACCCTCCTCTCTCTGGCATCTCTCCTCATATACAGTCGCTAAATTTGACCCTACCCGAGTCGACTGCTCTGCTTCGACAATTACTGGCACTCGCATTATAGGACATTACAATACGATTTTATTGATTATGAATTACAGAGGTGACGTCTATCACACAATAAACATTCAGTAAAAAAAAAAAAAAAAAAAAAAAAAAAAAAACAACAACAACAAACAACAAAAAAAAACACTGTGTACTTTCAATCTGCCTATGTGAAACTGTGTAAGAAAATGAAACAAACAGGTTATGCGGGTAGTCAAATACATGTATAAATGTGTGAACTCTAGAGCAATGCTTAAAAAGCTCTGCATTTCATATGCTATGCTGACACTGCTTATTCTCCATAGAATAGCATGCGACCGTATGAACCATTACACATCGCAGCGAACTAACCAACCATTTCTGAGAAAAGTAACCACTTCGTTATATCTTGTTTGAACTCATCGCGGAGCTAAACTTTATGATTCGCAGGTGGCTGCTTCGTTATAACCAGCGTGATCACCCGCTGGGGACACTGAAACCATTTCGTAAAATGCAGCATTTCGTTACCTCCGACTTCTTCTTCTTCTTCTTTTTTTTCTGCAGTAGAGCGACAACAATCAACATTCTGAAAATACATTCTGAAATACTTCGTTACATCCGACGGATTTTTAATCAGTTAAGAAGGATTTTTGCCGGGACCAACCTGTTTGCTTCGTTATATCCAGCATTCGTTACATCCGACTTCGTTATAAGCGGCTTCGACTGCATTTTTTAGCTGAAAGTCACAGTCCACATATTTTTTAGTCCATATTAATAATTATCTAGGGCTTAGCTGATTAGGGCACAAAGACATTTGAGCGCAACAGAGCCCCTGCCATCCGGGAAAGGAGGAATCGGAGAAAACAGGGCCCGTCCTTGCAGGACTCCATTCCATGCAGTGTCTGTGGAAGACTTTGTGCCTCAAAAATTGATCTTCATTCCTACATGAGGACCCACATCAGCAGATGACTTGCCTGCCTACTCATCCGTCGGACACAACGGGAGAATCCATCATATCAGTTAATTATAAGACCTGAGGCCTACGACCGTTGCAATATGACACAATAAAACTGTCCAACAGGAAAGGCTACAGGGTCACGAGCTAGTCAAAAATCGTTTTTTTAAAACTTTTATTTAAATTTATTTATTTATTTTTTAATCCAAGTAAGAACACCTGCATTCTACTTTAATGTCTTCTGAAGCTGATGTTGGCTCCATTATACAACATATTTGAATGAGACATATGTCCCTCTCTGTCTCCCCCCCCCCCCCCCCCCCCCCCCCCCCCCCCCCACCCCATCCCGCCCCCCACTGTGCATGTGTGTATGCGCGCGCGTGCGTGTGTGTATGCGTGCGTGCGTGCACGAGTGTGTGTGTGTGTGTGTGTGTGTGTGTGTGTGTGTGTGTGTGTGTGTGTGTGTGTGTGTGTGTGTGTGTGTGTGTGGTGAGCAGCAAACGGTGCGCGCAAGAATTTTCAGTTTTATCCGGTCTATCATTCCGTTGCAGTCACATGCAGAAAGCGTTGGTCAAGTGAAACACCGCGCTCAATGTGAATGACAAGGTGACTGAGCATGGAGAATGTCATCGTCAGTCAGCTGGTCTCTGAAACGGATTTGATCGACATCCTTTTCCATACGTGCGATGAAAGCAAAACAGGCCGTGTGCCAGTCTCATCATTAATAGCATACCTGGAAAAAATGACGAATACCAATGTACAGGTATGTAAAGTCTGTATGCATACGGGTCTGCATGCTTATGGGTGTATTATGTTGCACAAAGCTTGCACTTCGACTACAATGGCATAAAAAAAATTATACAGACGTGCACAGCTATCTATACATATGTTTATGTACATGTAATTGTATAAGCGTACACATATAAAGGCACCAAAATACCGCATATATACAAACGTGCACGCGCACACACGCACTCACACGCACGCACACACATACACGCGCACGCACGCGCGCGCACACACACACACACACACACACACACACACACACACACACACACACACACACACACACAGGAAAGACAGTTTCTGTGCAGTCAGGGAAAGAGGCAGCCCTTTATGAGTGTGTATGTATCTATGTATACATTTGCATAAGTCGGCATCAATCGTATATGTGTACGCGTGCGTGCACATGCGCGTGTGTATGTGGGTGTAAGTGTGCGCGCGCACCAGCGTGTGTGTGTGTGTGTGTGTGCGTGTGTGTGTGTGTGTGTGTGTGTGTGTGTGTGTGTGTGTGTGTGTGTGTAAATAAGCGCCTAAGCCCATCTGTGATATAGTGCCCTGTGGTCAGCTGGCCTATGAACAACATGACGTGGGTTGCATATCAGTCTTGTTGATTGTCTGTGCGTGTATGTGTGTGCGCGCGCGTGCTTCATTGTAGGCCTCTGAGTCTGAGTGAAGTTTTCATTGCGTTTACTTTCTTATATGTTTGTTGCAAACTTGTAAGTTTATTATATGTTTCCCGGCGATGACTGTTATGTGTGCTTACACGTAAGTAATGTACTCGCAGTGAGGCGTGTTGATGGGGACGCATATATTCTTGTACCAATACAGTTTTCATTTGATATTTGTCGTATGATAGTGTTTGGACATATATCATTTTGTTATATTCTGCGTTTGATGGAAGCGTATTTATTTTCATGACTGGATGTACTGTCTTTCTGTGTGTGTGTGTGTGTGTGTGTGTGTGTGTGTGTGTGTGTGTGTGTGTGTGTGGATTGTGTGTGGTTGTCTGGAGTGTGTGTGTGTGTGTGTGTGTGTGTGTGTGTGTGTGTGTGTGTGTGTTGGAGAGCTGGCGGCTTGAATGATTATACACGAACCTATATGTAGGTCTATGAATATTGAACAAAGGAATGGTGCTGGGAACCGCTCGGCGCGTTTGAGAGAAGAGGAAAATAGTCATCCATTCATCCCTGAAATTGCTTCCTTATAGGTTAAGTTTATTAGCCAGATAACGGTCAGCAAGTCACCAGATCGTGCTAGTTTATGGTATTCTTAGCTTATAAAAAATCGTCTGTCATTCCCTCCGTTGGCCAGTTCCCCGTTTCTCTCTAGAACGAAACAGAACTTCCTTTCTTATTTCTGTTCTTTATTTTGCCTACCAAACAGCCATTCACACATACGCACTCTCTTTTAATGTTTTATTAAAGAGCATTTGGGAAGCTCATCAGTTTGAGAACATTTCGTAACTTACCTATTTGTCAAATCTTTTGAAATTAGCCGCCCCCTTTTCCCGCCTCCTCCCTTTCCTGTAATCCACCCAATCCCTTTTAATGTTGGTACTGTTATCCTTCTAAAATTAAAAATGCAAAACATCACCTCAAACACAGTGACAGTACATTTTGCTGATTGCTTTTCATGATGGTCAGATTCCATTGCACCTCATCTGGATCTATATGCTGTGTTTGATACTAAAGATCACACTATTCTTCTCACTGCTCTTCTTTCTTGTCTTCAGTTATTGTTTTTTGGCAGTTCTAGAACTGCGCTCTCTTGGTTTCATTCCTATTTCTCTGTTTGCGCACAGGTTGTTTCCATTTATGGCCATTACTCCTCCCTGTAGACCTGCAGTTTTGCGTTCCACAGGGATCTGTTGTGTGCCTCATTCTCTTTGCCCTTTATACTCAACCATTCTCTGATATTCATTCTCAGTACACCCTGTCTCACCATAGCTTCTCTGATTATAACCAGCTTAACAAGTCTGGCGAAATGTCCCAGTAAACATTTTTCATTCAGAGTACACATGGATGCATTCCTAATATTAAGGCTTGGATGACAGTTTATTGAGAAGACAGAAATACATTATTTTTAGTGAAAAAAGGTTCTTTCCTCTGGATTTGTTACAGCATCTGTACATCAAGACAACGGCTTTATTCGTCCATCTAAGTTTATATGTAACCTTGGTGTTTCACTGGATGAACACTGTCATTCCAGCATTACATCCTCTTGATCTGCCGTGTGTGTTATCTCGAACTCCCCCGCCATACTTCTGTCATAAAATGCAACCAAAACTCTAACCTTCACTTTTGTTCCCTTAGGGCAAGATTGCTGTAATTTTTTCTTTGCTGTTGCCTGAAACATATTATTTATCCGATAAAGAAATCACAGAATAATGCAGCCAGTCTAATTTTCTTGTGTTCTGGAATTCACTCATGTTGCTCCTCTCTGTTGTTCTCTTCACTGTGTGTCCGTTCGCAAATAGTTTCAAGTGTCTGAATGATCAAGCTCCATCATATCTTTCTGATTTTCTCCGAATTTTCACTACAGCCCGACCCTTGCGTTCCAGTGTTGATACTCATCTCCTTCAGACCCCTCGTTTCCATAACAAGAGCTCCGGAAACTATTCTTTCTCTGTTAAGTCGCCCTATGCATGGAACAAACTTTTTTCTCTCTCCGCGCTCCTAATTTTCTCTGTTCCATATAGTCATCTCTCAGGACCACACTATTCATTGGATAGTAGTCTCGTTCCTGTTAAATGTGTGTGTGTGTGTGTGTGTGTGTGTGTGTGTGTGTGTGTGTGTGTGTGTGTGTGCGTGCGCGTGCGTGCGTGCGTGCGTGCGTGCGTGCGTGCGTGTGTGAGTGCGTGCGTGTGTATGTGTGCGCGTGTGTGAGTGCGTGCGTGTGTATGTGCGCGCGCGCGCGCGCGCGCGCGCGTGTGTGTGTGTGTGTGTGTGTGTGTGTGTGTGTGTGTGTGTGTGTGTGTGTGTGTTCCACTTTAGTGAAACAAAAGATAATGTTATAGTGTAAGCAAAACAACCTTTGTATGGTCATGTCGAAAAAAAACGGAAAGTCGAGAATTTTGTTACACCACAACTGTATCCACTTCACAACAAACCATCTGAGAGTTGGGGACGCCATCCTCACTCACACACGCGCACGCACACACACACACACACACACACACACACACACACACACACACACACACACACACACACACACACACATATATATATATATATATATATATATATATATATATATATATATATATATATATATATATATCTCACATGGCTTTCCTATCGATGCTTTTTGGAAGTTTTCCAGAAACGGTAGGACGAAAGTTAGGCCCATCGTAGAAACTATGATTGCAATTGAATAGGCAAGGAGAAACGGGAGGGGGAAAAAACGGATGCAAAGCATATAAACGTACTCCCAGTTTATCTGAATGCGTGTGAGATATTCCATAAAGAGAGGAAAAACCCGTTTTGGGCCGTTATAGCCGTTAGTAATGGCTGTTGTGGTAAACATCAGGCATCATTCGTGACCCATAATGAACATACCTACAAATTTTCAGAAAGATTGGCCACGTATTTTCTGAGACATTCCATAAAGAAGAAAAACCGTTACGGGCCATTATAGCCGTTACTAACGGCCACAACGGTAAACTAAAACATTGGGCATCATCCGTGACCCATCATGAACGTACCTACAAATTTGCGGAAAGATCTGCCACGTACATTCTTAGATATTCCATAAAGAAGAAAAACCGTATGGGCCGTTATATCCCTTAGTAACGGCTATAACAGCGACATAAAATATCGGGCACCATCCGTAACCAATAATGAACATAACTACAAATTTTCAGAAAGATCGGCCGAGTACACTCTTGAGATATTCAATCAAAAAGAAAAAACCGTTGTAGCCGTCAGTTACGGTTATAACGGTAAGATAAAACATCGGGCATTATCCGTCACCCATAATGAACATACCTACAAATTTTCAGAAAGATCGGCCAAGTACTTTCTGAGATATTCCATAAAGAAGAAAAATCGTTATGGGCCGTTACAGCCGTTAGTAACGGCTATAACGGTAAACTAAAACATCGGGCATCATCCACGACCCGTAATGAACATACCTACAAATTTTCAGAAAAATCAGCCAAGTACTTTCTGAGATATTCCATTAAGAAGAAAAACCTTTATGGGCCGTTATAGCCGTTATTAACGACTATAACGGTAAAATAAACATGGGCATCATTCTTCACCCATAATGAACATGCCTACAAATTTTCAGAAAGATCGACTAAGTGCTTTCTGAGATATTCCATAAAGAAGAAAAATCGCTATGGGCCGTTAGTAACGGCTATAACGGTAAACTAAAACATCGGGCATCATCCGCGAACCATAATGAACATAGCTACAAATTTGCAGAAAGATCGGCCCAGTAGTTTTGTCTGGAGCGAGTGGAACATTTGACCACGGACGGACACACACACACACACACACACACACACACACACACACACACACACACACACACACACACACACACACACACAGAGAGAGAGAGAGAGAGAGAGAGAGAGAGAGAGAGCATATCTTCGTTCCCATTCTAAAGTACTCCCTGTTCTATGAGAACTGGGAGTACAAAAAGGAACATAACCTAAGCAGGACTGTGATATTGAGGCATCGACTTTCATTTCGGAGCTGTGACAGTCTTCCATAGGCGGGCAGTTCTAGTCTCCAGAAGAGTGGGGAAATTAGTATAATTTCAGATATAGTGTTTGGAACAGTTGTGTCTGGGATTGAGAAGGAGCGGGGGGGGGGGGGGGGGGGGGGGGGGGGGGGGGGGGGGGGGGGTATATATTCACTAACTCGGCGTGATCGACGGTGTGAAGGGGCCATGAGGAACATAGGGTATTGCCTGTAAAATTCCCTGTTCTAAGACGTGCCTGGTAGAGTTGAGTAAAACCAAATGCCTCTTATTTTTCTGTCTAGGATTTCGTTCGTCTGCCGTTATGAGTTCCCTCTCTACTATACCTAGTAAACTGGTCTTGAGCAGAGAATATCTGGGAAGCTTACGTCAGATGGCATTGAAACGTTATGACCTGCCAGCGCTAAGTTATACTATACATGTGTTACATTTATGGGCAGTGAGACAAATCTTTGATCAGATTTTATCACTGACAGCACAGAGAAGCCGTTCAGAAACTTGTCCTTTGCCTGGATCCGGAAGGACGGAACTGTGAACTGGACTTGGCAACTTATCGACTCGGTATGAATGCCTGGATTGAGCAGTTGAGGATCCAGCTCAGGTGTGTTGGCAGAAGATTACGTTTCAGAGAGTATGTGTGCGTAGGCGCAGGCGCGCGCGCGTGTGTGTGAATATGTGTGTGTGTGTGTGTGTGTGTGTGTGTGTGTGTGTGTGCACGCGTGCGAGCGCGTGTGCGCGTGCGGCATGCTCACGCGAGCTGCACACGCATGCTTGCATGCTTCGTATCCGGGAGTGTTTTTTTTTTTTTTTTCTGTCTGATTCATATTGACATAATGCTGTACGGGTTGGAATCTTGTATTCTGGTACTCTATTTTCTCCAATATATAACATTCAAATTTAAGAAAAAAAAATTGTACTTTGTAGGACATTGTCCAACAACAGCGTTATTTCACTGAAGGAACAGTTTTTTTAATCATTTAAACAAGGGAGCAGATTTTGGTTTTATTGATATCTTTTGGCATAAGTTATACACATTTCTTAGATACTGTGTATGATTCAGGTACGTGTTCAAAGTGAGAAAAAATGCGTGTTATATTTATGGGCAGTGAGACAAAATCTTTGATCAGATTTTATCACTGACAGCACAGAGAAGCCGTTCAGAAAATTAATTAAGATTAATGGGTCTGAAAACAAAAACTTTGAGGAAAACGATAGTTATATTTCTACGCGGATCGCGGTGCAGTGCACAATGGGTTGAAAACTGTCTTTCTTATGTATGTATAACGCTGGCGTATTCGTAGACAAAACAAACGACACACAGTATGCAGCAATGATTTATTTCTAACATCCGTCTATCCGTCTGTCTAACAGTTTTTGTAGATATACAGTATTAAACTAGCTTACTAGTGACGACATATAAAAAAAAAATGTTTATACTTTATAAACAAGTTTTTGTTCGTTTTATTTTATATAGTGAAAGCAGACAAACAAGTGTGGTTTTGAATTCTTATCCTTTTAATAGCAAAAATGTGAATAACTTGGTCTGGTTTTTGTATCCATACAGGCCAATTTTTTTTCTACCTTTTAAAAAGATTATTATTATATTTTTTTTAAGCGACCAGCCTCACGAACCTGCAGTCCGTTTTGTGGATGAGACGTCGCTGTCCAGCAAGCAAATCGTCGCCAATTTTTCCGATGTGAAAGGTATTTGTCATTTATCAATTTTGAGGCAATTTGTTTTTCGCAGTGAGCTTGAAGTTCAGGTTTAGAGGAAGAGATAGAATTCGGGAGGTGGAAGTAGGTGTGCTGATGCTTCAAACCGTAGAAATTTTGCAGTTCTTATCCTTCTGTGTCTGATCTGTTTTCCATTACAGATACACTTTTTCTGTGTGTTAGAGGTAGGACACATTCGCACAAGAGGTTTATTTAGTTTAGGAGACAAAATGCTTTTTTTTTGGATACCATGTGTAGATAAGTTGCTGATCAGTATATATTGTTCACAGAATACATGTCGTTTTCCTTTTGCAGAGTTGTTAACAATCATCACACACAGTTTTAAAAGAATTCATGCCGTTAAAGTATGCTTGCTATTAAAAAAAGAATACAATGATCGAATCCAAGCCGAATTTATTTAGTATTTGCGAATTGTCGGATCATAAGCATGACATTTTAAGGAAGCAAAGTTCAGTCGGATTTATGAACTATACTCATTTCCGAGCTGATAGAATGGAGATGAAAGGGATGACACACACACACACACACACACACACACACACACACACACACACACACACACACACACATACACATACGGGCACGCACGCAAGTGCGCACGAGGGCACAGCATGGCTTAAAATGTTGAAAAAAATTTGCTGACCGAATGAATGCTGTCAACATACAAGTGCCATAAGTTGTGCATTATACACGCGCGCGCGCGTGTGTGTGTGTGTGTGTGTGTGTGGTGTGTGTGTGTGTGTGTGTGTGCGTGCGTGTGTGAGTGCGCGTGCGTGCTTGCGAAATTGCGTGGATGCGTGTGTGTGTGTGTGTGTGTGTGTGTGTGTGTGTGTGTGTGTGTGTGTGTGTGTGCCCACGTGCGATCATGTGTGTGTGTGTGTGTGTGTGTGTGTGTGTGTGTGTGTGTGTTGGCGTCGAAGTTGCTAGATGTGACGTCATTCAATTCATGAAAATCATGAGGTAGACATAATTATCATAATCATCGTCGTCATTGCTGCAATGGTCATAATAATTGTCATAGAATTACTGTTGTCATTTTCATTATCATCGTTGTCATCGTCATCAGCAACATAATTCATCAGCATTATCTCCGTTTGTGCGTGCGTGCGTGCGTGCGTGATTAAACTGCTTGTGTATATTGGTGGCCAGGGTTGTCTGACTCGCACAGTGTGGAATCTTCCGCTGTGGAGGATACCACCTTACAGATGGAGATGTGAGTAGTTTTTGCCAGCCGTACCTTATTGACCTGTCAGGTTATACGTTACAGTGAAGTGAACTGTACAATCCTGGTCGTAAAATTGTGGAAAATGGGCAACGATGTGTACAGTTTGAAACTTTATGTACATGTACGTGCGTATGTGCGCTCCCTTGTGTGTGTGTGTGTGTGTGTGTGTGTGTGTGTATGTGTGTGTGTGTGTGTGCATGCGCGCGCGCGTGTGTGTGTATGTGTGTGTGTGTGCGTGTGTGTGTGTGTGTGTGTGTGTGTGTGTGTGTGTGTGTGTATGCGTACGCGCGTGTGCCCGCGCGTGTGTGTATGTGTGTGCATATATATGTATATACTGTTATATATAAATGAACGTATAAATACGTTCAAAGTTTGAAAAAACATGCAACAAGTGCATCGATATCTTTTAAACCAGTGTTTCGGCCTTTAGCCTTCCTCGGGGTACATGACACTAGGTATGTAATGTATGTAATGATGTGAATTCTATGGTGAAAAAAAATATTTCGCTTATATGCTGTAGAAATACCAGAATTTTTCAACGTCGTCATCAGATAATCAAGACTTAAAAATTACCAAGCGAAATGAAGGAGCCTGTCAAAAGTAATCAGACTTGATTATTTTAATCCGAATATTCCTGAAAGTAGCGCAGGAAATAAAATGTAACTGATTTTTTGCGTTGATTCTTGGCACAGAGTATAAAACAAAGCATTGCCATTAATTAGCAGTTCTTATCTTAATACCAAATCTGAATTTCATGTTATTTCATGGTCACGAGATAAGCCGAGCAAAACCGAACCGATACACAAAGAAAGAAAGACTCACTTAGGTGCCCAGTTGTTCTTTCCTCTAGCATCCACGACGTATAGAATATAATAAGCTTTGCGACGAATTCTGTTGTAATTTTTCGTAGCGATCTGTTGATTTCACCATAAAATAGAGCGCGTAGGCGCCCGTCTGTCAGCACACTAAAATATAATTATGTACAGATTCACAATAGATGGCAGGTTTATCAAACCCTGTATTTCGGAATAAACACCAAGAAAAAATATTGAATACATATACCATTTTCACATATTTAAAGTATATTTAATCCAGGTAGCCAGACCTTTACATGCACCACAATATTCAATGGTGTGGAGAAGATTACAACAGAAAGACAGACAGCAAGACAGACGGACGGACCGTGGCCTTCGTGGCCAACCTCTTGAAGGCCACGGACGGGGACACACACACACACACTCTCTCTCTCTCTCTCTCTCTCTCTCTCTCACACACACACACACACACACACACACACACACACACACACACACACACACACACACACAGAGCGAGCGAGAGATTTCCCACGTCACTACCGTCACTACTGTCTTTACTCAGTGAAGGGACAGTGGACCTCGGAATTGAAGTGGAGGAGTTGCGGCACTGCAACAGACGACTGCAGCAAGAGAACAGCAAACTTCGGACCCAGGTGGAAATGCAGGACGACTCGGTAGCCGCCCTCACACACGAGAAAGGAGGCCTCGAAGATAGAATCCGCAGGTAGGTTCTACATTTACCTGCTCTGCGTCTTCTCTGGTGGGTGTACTCATGACGACCTGATCATGATAGCTCCGCGTGGACAGCTAGCGCTAGGACAGGAAGGTAGAGAGTATTGGTGTAACATTGTATGCGGTACAAGAAAGGGCGGCGTGAGAAGAATATCATTTGGAGGCCATGGAAGAAAAGGGATCCGGAAAGTGGGGGGGGGGGGGGGGGGGGGGGGGGGAGTACACCGGAGTCTTCCTTGTTGGGTGCAGATGGCGGGACGATCGTTGATGAACGATAAACAACAAGAATAAATGAATCTTGGTGTACATGTCATTAGCTGGTTGCAGTCGTATATTTTGCAGTTAGTGTCGGATCAAAGAGAGAGAGAGGGGGGGGGGGGGGGAGGAGAGAGAGAGAGTGTGTTTGTGTGTGTGTGTGTGTGTGTGTGTGTGTGTGTGTGTGTATGTGAGTGTGTGAGTGTGTGTGCATGTGTGCATACGCAGACATGTGTGTATGTGTGTGTGTGTGTGTGTGTGTGTGTGTGTGTGTTCGAAAAATCGTTATAGGATTACCTTTAGAATTCGGATCCAAAGTACACCTTTTTGCGCTCGAGTAACTTAGCATCATTCGATTTGTAGTTTAGATATATTGTTTTTCTTTCATCCTTATCTCCCATTTCCTCTGAGCGATGTGTAGTGTCGCAGGCTTTACTACCTAAGTTCTTTCACGGAAAATTGCCTTTTATCATTAATTTGCCAGCCTGAATTTCTAAGAGTATCACAGATAAATCTGACAGGCATGTAATTTCCTTACTCAGTCATGGGTTCTGTTTGTTTTCTTCCTGTTTTTTGTTGTTGTTGACTTTCTCAAAACTTTGACTCAGATGTGCTCATGACCTAAATCCTTATTCGTGGTCTTCAGTTGGTGTGAATGTGTGTGTGTGTGTGTGTGTGTGTGTGTGTGTGTGTGTGTGTGTGTGTGTGTGTTATCTGCAGGTTCGTAATGTTACAAAGTAGCTTTATATGTTTCTTTCCCCGGACCGGATTCCCCGCTTCCCCCGCCCCTCCCCCGCACACACACACACACACACACACACACACACACACACACACACACACACACACACACACACACACACACACACATGCGTGAACAAATATAGACATGTACGGCTACGGATGCATGCACATATGCTTACACGCCCTCTCGCACAGATGCTGCAGGTCGCAAGCACGCGCGGCATAGACAGTGCTATCTTGGTCATTTTCATCATCGCTTAGAACATCACAGCTTCTTACAAACTGTATCAACATGAAACATAAT
>JADBJO010001800.1:207806-217806 GCA_016801955.1 Conus betulinus | reverse complement strand
TAGAATGTCAGTTCTTGTCAGTGCCTTGGTTGATGTGTCGGGCTGATTTTTTTTTCCTTTATTGTTTTGCTTATTCATTTACCCCCACTTGTCCCTCGGTGCCCCTGTCCGTCTTCACAAAAGCATGTCCCTCGGTGCCCCTGTCCGTCTTCACAAAAGCATCTCGCTCACTCCCCTCTTTCTTTCAGTTTTGCTCGCAACGTGAGTGGGCGTTGTTCTCAAGAGTTATGAAAATTGTATTCAACCACATGAGGAAAATATCCAAGGTTTCTGTTAGGAAACGATGTTCAAACAGGTACACAGCAGAGCATGAACTTACTCAGCACTGACAGATAGCATGTTGTTCCTCTGATAACATCGACACCCAAACTCCAAACAATTGTCGGGGTTCAGAAACAACACAAATACGGCGATAATATCGATTTGCTGGAAGAGTGTTGAGCACAAAAAAAAATAATCTTACCACTTGTTATATTGTGTCTGCAGCTAGCACGACGAAGCGGCGTATTATAGTTAGGAGAATACTGGCTTAAAAAAGACCTGCAACTATAGCAAACAAAGAAGGTACCTTTTGCTCCCATCCCGAAACATTTAGAAGTACGTAGCTCCAAAATGCTGTTTGTGGTACACAGTCAGTTAGCACGTATGCAATACACAGAGTAACCAAGGAAACTCCTCCCTCCTCTCCCACCGCGACAGGAAGTTCCAAGTTTGCCCATGTCTGTTATCTAACCCACCTCCATTATTACTGTACTCTTTACAGAATAATATTCAATATGATATCAACGATTTTTCTTGTAGAGTGCAATGAAATATTCTGAAATCAAACGACTGCTGTGGGAACAGTTTATTTTTGGAGTGTGCTAAAAGAAACAGTCTTGTTTTAACTCTCTGACGCCAGAAAAATATTTACAGTGAATACTATAGTGTCGGTAACGTCACTCTGCTATTATGGCGAGCGTGCAAATGAGGCATGATCACCGATTTTTATGCTCAGTTTCCTTTATGGGTGGATATCAGCGCGAAAAGCATCGACTGATTTGCCCAGTGCACATTACAGTAAGGCTGTTATCACCGTCTGCATCGCGCCTGCTGCCAGATGGTTGAAGCAGCCCGTCACACGACTCTCCCAGATCACTGTAAGGGATGTCAACGTAGTTAAGGCAGGATGGTCCAAAACGATACTGGGTGTGGTGGCAGTAAAAAGATGTCGGGATAAAGCCATCTTCGCGACAGTGCTTTCTTTTTTTTTTCGGTTGCTTACGTTATATTCGTTTCCATACAATTTCAGTATTAATTATTTACTGATAAAAAAGACAACAAACTACCATCGCATTTCAAGGTTAGCACCCAGGGGTGCAATAAAGAGGACTGTGCGCATGTGGAAAAAAAAAAGTAGTGAATGCATGCAAACGCTCGCACGCGATTATGCCGAATGTGAAATGTATTTCCCTTGGGGGAGAAATAGTTTGCATTGCAGAGTACTAGTTCCGTAGAATGGATGCTGGAGAAAAGATCAAGTGTTTGGCCGTGAGCACGTCAGTAAGGACTTTACGTTGTTTTTTTTTTTTCCGTGGAAACGAAACCTAGTCTTTCATCGCATGCTGCCAGCTTCTACACTTTTTTTTTTTTTTCTCTGCCCTTTTCGATCCCATTGCATGGTTACGCAGATCGCTCAAGTTTCCACATTTCTATCCATGACCTTCTGTCTGTCTGTCTGCCTGCATGCATGCCTGCCTGACCGTCGATGTCTCTGACCCTGTCTGTCTGTCTGTCTGTCTGTCTGTCTCTCGCTTGCTCGCTCGCTCTCGTTCGCTCTCTGTCTCTCGCTCACGCTCTCTCTCTCTCTCTCTCTCTCTCTCTCTCTCTCTCTCTCTCGCTCTCTCTCTCTCTCTCTCTCTCTCTCTCTCTCGCTCGCTTGCTCGCTCGCTTGCTCTCGTTCGCTCTCTGTCTCTCGCTCACGCTCTCTCTTTCTCTCTCTCTCTCTCTCTCTCTCTCTCTCGCTCTCGCTCTCGCTCTCTTCCCCCCAGTAATCCCCTTTCTGTTTTCGAAGTTTGTGCCATGTGTTTCAATACATTATGATTATATGTTCAAAATAGAATGACCAAGGGACACCAGAGAGCGAGAGGAGAGAGAGAGAGGGAGGGAGGGGGAGCGGAGAAAGGGGGAGCGAGAGAGACCACAGTGGAGGGCAGAGAGCAGCAGATTTTTGTGTCATTTCCTTTATTCGTTAATTGTTCACAGCCCAGTCAATCGAAAAGGGCTGGGTCACGGCTGAAACTACAAAACACCCAACCTCCTCAGAGAGAGAGAGAGAGAGAGAGAGAGAGAGAGAGAGAGAGGTTTACTCCTTTATAGAATTGTGGCCTATTAAAAGGAGTGAGGTGACAGGAAAAGGAGAGAGTTGCAAAGTGTGGTGACTAGAATTGGAGAGACAAAGACAAGAGAGAGAAATTGACACAGATAGGGAGAGAGAGAGAGAGAGACAGGGAGATAGAAAGGAAAAGAAAGAAACAAAAGTCACAAAGCCGTCCATGCTTGGAATCAGAATTTCATATCCGAGGGGTACACGGAAAACATTTTAAAATGCACCGCTTCCCTGCGTAGAAAAAAACGGCAACAACAACAACAGCAGAAGATTTTGAACACTATACGCAATCAGTGCATGAAAACAGCTAAACAAAACCAAAACCCCAACACAATAAAGGCCTGTATTTATCGATGAAGCTAAGCTGTCAGTGCGCATGCATGCAGGTTGCAGGATATGGCTGACCTTCAGTCGGAAGTGGCCTCGGAAAATGAGGAGCTGAAGTCTGTACTGAGCCACTACCAGGAGGAGAACCGAGGGCTGGGAAGCCGCATCGTGCAGCTGGAGAAAGAGAACCTCACGCTCAACTCCCAACTGCACGACGCCGAACAGAAGGTGAGTCCGCGAAACTCATTTCGGATTGGATGTAGCGCGTGTAACCGCATTTTTAATACGTAACTGAACGTACATACTCGCTTGTACAAAATATGCCCACGTGTGCGCATGTGTGCGTGCACTCGCACACTCATGAACACACACACACACACACACACACACACACACACACACACACACACACACACACACACACACACACACACACACACACACACATGTAAATGTAAATACGCATGCTTACAAACAGTATGCGTCCTTGTACTCATACACTCACGTCAATATGCTCACACTCGCGTATATGTGCACACACAGAACCATATATCCAGTTGTGTTGGAACAGTAGAAACTATGTCGCAGATGACATACTGACATTTCCGCATTGCTGTCATGAAGTAGTGAGGGATCGATCATAAGGTCTTCGGACACAGTAAGTGGATAATGGAGCTTAGGTCTGTTCTCTTCTTAACTAAAAATCTTCAGGTCCACATGATTATCTGTTTCCATGGGAATTGGTGATAATGCAGAAGAGGGTTTGATTCTTAGAACGAGGTTCCAGATACAAAACAGAAAGTATGTTCACGAATTATAAATGATGAGCTGCTCGCAATACCATATGGTGTCCATGATGCAGACTGTTTACAGTACGCTAAAGTAAGCAATAACACAACAGAAATGTACCAGAAAAAAATTTTCCGGTCAGCGATGATCCACCGGAAGAGGAGCAGCATTTATTCGCTTGCTGTTCTGTGATGGTTACTATTTAAGCACAGCTTTTGCTAGTATTTTTTTCTTGTTTCGTGTAAAATTAAAAAGGAATGGGTGACACCAGCTTTGTTTTTAAGGAAACGACATCTTCATTTGAGTCTTCTCTTGAGACTTTCCATTGTCAAGCTGTCCCTACAGTTTCTTCCAACCATTCTTTGCTTGAACTTTACCTCACCGTTCTGACACAGCTTTTAGCTGTCTGTGAACAGCTTTCCCTTTATCATTTCATTATTGTTGTACATAAATAGACCACTTGTACGTGGTGTTTGACTCTTATAAGTTATGCAATTTTTACTTGGCTTTCTGTTGTCACCCTAAGACTGACACACACACAAAACTGGACTCGAAAACGGTATGCTTCGCAGGTTTTGTCTCTGCACAGTAATACTAATGGATAACCAGGTAACCAGAATCATACTAAAACATCGCTGATGACAACTATTTTAATGACACAACAGGTTTTTTGTAGCGTTTCACAGCATCCAGGCCCATCCCACCAAGAGAGAGAGAGAGAGAGAGAGAGAGAGAGAGAGAGAGAAGGAGAGATGCATGTGCACATGTGCAAACGTTTGCAAAAACGAAGTTTTTCCGATGGAAATGCAGTCGAAGCCTTTTTCCTTCCTCCGACTGCATTACCAAGCCACAATCGTTGACTTAATTTGTCACATCATCAAGTGGTGGCGCGTGCATGCAATGCTCACTGCGGGGATTCCTGCCGGCTGAGCGACAGTGAATGATCGATTGTTTACGTCAAGCTGTTCAAAGCAAACATATAAACGATTGCATTAACTTATTTTTCGGTTACGCGTCTGATTGCCACAGTGACATTCGTCGAGCATATTATAACAAAAATAGAATTATCAAGTAAACATGCATCAAATTGGCTGGACGTCGATTGACATGATAATAGTAAACTGAAAAAAAAAAAAAAATAAAGAAGGAAAAACGCATCAGACTAACCGGAAGTCAGTCGACAGGATAACATTTTAAGAGTAACAATGATAAAAAGGTGGACAAAAACAACGTTCCTTTGGTAGAATAAACATTTTCCATATGAAAACGCTTTATTTAAACACTAGCATCCTCGTCCTTGCTATTGATTATTTGTTTCAGTGTGATGCATCTACCAGATCTTATCCACATGGATTCCATCGTCTCCCTTTCCTCCCTCCCCCCCGTCCACTCCTAATTTAATTGACGCTTTCTCGACCCGCACCCCCCCCCCCCCCCCCCCCCCCCCCCACACACACACACACACACACACACTCCTTTCCCCCCCCCCTCATTTTGACTTTGATTTTGTGTGAGTGCAAAGCTGATGTAGTGTAATATCTGTGGACAAGTCAACAATCAGTACTAGTGCCACCACATAGACGAACTTGAAAGTGTTCGTGTCACACACAAGAACGGTGACATCTATTCTCTGCAGTGACCTCCACCTCTTCCTGCCCTCTCTCCTTCTCTCACACTTTAGTGTAACTTATACTTTCTTTGATGTAATTAATCACTTGTATTACGTCTTGCCTCACATTCTACAGTGTTTCGATTATCCCCAGCCCCCCCCCCCCCCACACACACACACACACACACACATACACACACACAAACGCGCACGCGTGCACACACGCACGCACACACACACACACACACACACACACACACACACACACACACACACGCGCGCGCGCGCGCGTGCACACACGCACGCACACACACACACACACACACACACACACACACACACACACACACACACACACACACACACACACCACACACACACACACACACACACACACACATCGTCTAATATCACTTAATGTGGAAAGACGTTAAATTGAAGACAACAACAACAACAACAACAACAACAACAACAACAACAACAACACACACACACACACACACACACACACACACACACACACACACACACATCCACTGAAAATATTTTAAATAATCATACATTACTTTGCATGTTCTCTGTCATTTTTAATTCCAGTCCACTTGGTATCTATCTCTGATGTATTTTAAACTAAAATTGTTGTTGTGTTGTACGACATTGATATAAAAGAGTTACGATTATATGATATATATATGTTAGTTAGCCCCCCCCCCCCCCCCCCCCCCCCTCCCTTCCTCCTCTATTCCGTCCTCCTTTCCACCCTGATGCCCCCCCCCCCACCCCACCCGCAACCCCCCCCCCCCCCACCCCATCCCCTGCATTATGCTCCAATCCTACTAAACTTGTTTCGTTTGATATACTTTAATTTCCCCGATTAACATACACTAAAGGTTAGATAAACACCAGGATAAGTAAATATCTACATATCTCACCACCCATCCCAATCTCCCCCTCTTGCCCCTAGCACAGTCCTCTCTCTCTCTCTCTCTCTCTCTCTCTCTCTCTCTCACTCACACACACACACACACACACACACACACACACACACACACACAGGCGCACACACACACACATATAATTATGCACGCACACACACAAGCACTCAAACGCATACACATGCACACACACGCGCGCGCGCACGCGCCCACGCGCACACACATGTACACGCACACACACAGAATCCTTTTTTTTTTTTCTTTTTTTTTTTTCCGACTAATAACACTTATAGTGAATAGAGTTGACAGTTATTTTAATGACCAAACAGTTTTTGGTGGTGTGGGACACCAACGCAACAATTTAGACGGAAGAGAGAGAGAGAGAGAGAGAGAGAGAGAGAGAGAGAGAGAGAGAGAGAGAACGATGCATGCGCACATGTTAAACGTTGCAGATGCAAGTAAAATTCAGGTCCTGTCCTATCTCTAACTGCATAACCAGCCCTAATGTTGATTCAATCTGCCAATCATCAAACAGTAGTACGTGCACGCAATGCCTATTCTGGGAATTTCAGTCGGAATCTTCTTCCGAGTCTCACCCTTAGGGACTCCATTATCCTCCCAACCTTCCCTGTCCCAAGACTACTTCTGAGACTCGCTTCCCCTCTTCGTTCCCCATACCCTTTACCTCTTTTTGTGTATACTAGATAAGCAAAATTGATGTATTCTAGCGTACATGGACTTGTCTGCAGGCACTGATGCCTCTTGAAGTTACTGAAAGTGTCACTATTACGTACAGAAAAATTAGACGTAATCTGGGCAATGACCAGTTTACCTTTCCCCGACATCCTCTTTCGCTGTCACCCCTGTTTTTCGTTATAGTACTATGTTTCGACTCCACGAGCTTCGCCGTTTTAAGTCATTTTCCCAAAACAATCGAACAGAACCTCAAACAGTATTCTATTCTGCTGTGTTTTTACTTCCACACAGGATGAACCAACCGGACATAACAAGGTAGTAATGATAATATTAAAACGTCACTGACGACTACTTTAATGACTGAACACGTTTTTGTGTAGTGCCTCACCATCCCAACTGTCAGGGCAAAGAGGAAGAACAAGAAGAGGAAGCGAAAGGAAAAGAAGCAGAAACGGAAAAGATAAAAACGGTTCAACATGTAGGGGTCTTTAACGTTGTGGATGCAAATACAATTTGTACAGCCCTTTCCCTTCTCGAACTGCCTTACCAAGCAACAATCGTTGACTCAATTTGGCAACCATCAGGCAGTGATGAGTTTCCCGAGGTTCCTACGGGCTGCGCGATGATTGGCAGTCAATTGTTTTATGCCCAGCTGTACAAGGTTGACATCTTAACGATTGCATTGACGTATATTCCAGTTTCGCAACACAGTGGCACGACGACCTAGCAGCGAACACACTGTTACAAATAAAGTCCGAGTAGTAACGCGTAAGAATGGCAAAAAGTCAACAACGACAAAATAATAATAATAATGATAATAACAAGAAGAAGAAGAAGAAGAAGAAGAAGGAGAGGAAGAAAAAAAACAAGTAGAATTATTTGTTAAATGGCCGACAATGTCATATGTTGCTTTGGTACAATAATGTAATAAACGCATGCATGATAACACTGGTGTCAGACATGAATAGTTTGCAGATCGTTTATTTCAGTCTGACCAATCTGCCAGATCTTACTGCTGGATATATCATCACCCTCCCATCCCTCCTTTGGTTTTTTTTTCTCTTGGCAAATGTGGTGTGATGTACATAGACTGGTCCCCCAGGAGTGACATCCTCTTGGCCAAACTGAAAATGGAAGTGCCACTTATAGAAGAATTATACTGAAGCTTTCTAGATTACACTGGGCAATGACAACGCCCCCCCCCCCCCCCCCCCCCCCCCATCTGCGCCCCTCCTCATCCTCTCCTTTTTTCTTGCCACATTACCCCACTCTTTCAATAATTTTTTAGGTGTATTGTCATACGTCGGTCCAAATTACCTTTTCTGTGAAGGAACTGTGTGTTGTAACTTGGAATTTTCTTTTAAGTATGAAGATCTGTTACGCATCATTTAGTTCATCGGTTGGCCGATAGATCGTTCCATGCGCCTCATATCTCAATTACTGCACAGCCAGCCATCATTGGACAAGATATATAACGGTGCAGACAGCTCGATACAAAATTCGTCATCACAGTTCCTTAACAGCGGTCTGCTTCTCTCTCTCTCTGTACACGTACTTGCTATCTACATTTTAGAACAAAAACAAGAACTGTTAACTTTTTAAGTTGCCTTACAAAAGACAGGTGCAGGTGCACAGACAAACAGACAAAAAATTAGTTGGTAAGGGTTTTTTTTTTTTTTGTTAATTCATGAATGTAAAATTTGTGTAACTCAATCTCTTCCATGCCTTCGTGATCAATGATTGGGGCCCCGCACTGAAGGACTGTTCACCAAGTTTTTCCAGCTCTGTCGGTTGAGTGCCAAGACAGTTTTTCTCTGCAAATGATTTCCTTCATCATTTGCAAAGTTGATAGTGCATCTCCCCCCACCCCCTCCCCTGTCATCACCATTGTTTCTCTCGTTCAAAACTTCCCTGGCATTGGATCTTTTTACGTGACCATAGCAACGTTGTTTTCATTTCACAGCTGATGTCAGTAGATCTTTATATGGTCCGATGCTTGATGGTTTGGCGGCGCATTTGTTGCTTTGTGGTCCGATCAGTACATCTAATATGTTCTATTTCGCGTTAACACCTCCATTTCCATGGCTTGTATTCATCTTTCCAGATCCGCTGTAGCTGTCAGTGTCTCACACGCATACAGAAAGATGTAAAATACCAGCGCATGCGAGAGTCTAATCTGGTGTTTCATGATGATGTTGTCGTTTTTCTGTATTACATCTGGAAAGTGGTAATGTTGTCTTTACTGCCGTGGAGAGGATTTCTGGTACAGATCCCTGACTGCAAATGACGGATTACAGGTAAGTGAACCGTTGTACACTTCCTACCTTCTCTTCATGGGCAGTTGTGTTAGAAGTGATGTTGGTGTAGTAACTGACCATAAACTTGATCTTCTTGGCACTAACTGTAATGTTCGTCCAGTCATATGCAAAGGTTCTTCACTACGTGCCAGGCCATCGACGTCATCTGCAAAGCTAAGTTTCGTGATGGTTCTTCATCCAGTGCCTGTTGTACTGACATGATATCCAAATGCATTAACCATGATGCATTGTAGGAATATGTTGAAGAGTGTGGGAGATAGAAAGAAGCCCTGAAGAGCTCCAACTGGAGTATGGAACTAATCATCACTAGCACGTGTGTGATGACTGCTCTTGTCGTTTTGGGGTATAGTTGCTGTATGGTGTTAATTAGCTTTTGCCCCGATGTTACATTTCTTATTTGTGGTAGCATAGCGCTTCCTACCAGACTGTCGAACGTTTTAGAGAAGTCTTGGAAACTTGTTTACCGGTAGAAATCCCTCTGGTGTTTGGAGTGGGTTTTTTTTTTTTTTTTTTTTTTTTTTTTTGCGAAGGGCACACAGCTTAATTTAACATCCGTTCGATGGTACTTTTGCCCTTGTAGAATTATGGTATCTGCGTGCGGCTAAGTATATTCAGAATGATTTGGGGCATTGCTTTGCTGGTATTGCTGATCAAACAGATAGTGCGGACATTTCTTTTCTTTCTCGGAAAGGGTTCCGATTATTGATTGATGATTCCATGGAGAGGGTCAGTCACCAGTATGCCCAGATTTTGTTCGGATGATGGGATATCAGTTGCTGTTAGTCCGCCATGTTTTTAAGAGTTCTGCAGGGATTTTGTCAGTGTCTGTAACCACTCCATAATTCAGGACTTCACTACAGCTACTTCTGCACGGAGAATTAGTAGTAGTAGTAGTAGGAGGAGGAGGAGGAGGAGTAGTAGGGGGAGGAGGAGGAGGGGGACTGGCTTCATTAGCCTA
>JADBJO010001800.1:190306-200306 GCA_016801955.1 Conus betulinus | reverse complement strand
CCTTGTGAGTACATGCGTGTGTGCGTCTCTGTGTGTGTGTGCACGTGATTATGTATATGTGAGTGTGTGTGTGTGTGTGCAGGGAGATGATCTGCCTGTTGATGGACTGAAGTGGGGAAAGAGGGGGGATGTGGTCGAAGCAGCGAGGGAGAAGTGTAATTGGGGGGGGGGGGGGGGGGGGAGGAGTGGAACATGTCTCCTACTGTTCAGTTGATGGGCAGCTAGAAAATTCTCCGTTACTCTCAATTGTTAAATTGATCACCTTCTCAGCTTCACATCATGATCGTCGTTTTTGTTGTTGTTGTTGTTGCTGTACTAAAAGCATACAAACATAGAGCGGACCGAGACGTAAATAGCCGCGTAACATATGGGAGACAGCATGTTTCAACAGTGAGTTGTATAATGCTTAATAGCAAGACGGTCGGTGACAAAGCTCGGACTATAACGTTTGTTACGTCATTGTTATTATGCAGCTATCTTTGGACTTTCCGCTATTATAATACTCTATCCCACCAACCCACTCCACCTCGCTATATAATCCTCCTTACTCCCTTATTCCCCACCCCATCCCTCATGCCTCATCTTCTCTGCTTTACCTACCCCCTCCCCCCCCTCTCTCTCGCTGTGACCCTTTATCCGTTTGTCTGTCTCTGTCTCAGTCTGTCTGTGTGTCTATCTCTGTGTGTGTGTGTGTGTGTGTGTGTGTGTGTGTGTGTGTGTGTGTGTGTATGATAATGAATACTTATATAGCGCCTATTCTCTCGGCTAGACGCCAAGCTCTAAGCGCTTTACAATCAACACTCGTTTACACAACGGGCTGCCTACCTGGGTAGTGCCGACTGAAGAGCTGCCAGCTGGCGCTTCATTCAGTCGTTTCCCGTGTCATCCAGTCAGTATCGTTCAATATCGATCACGATCACTCATTTTCCTTACTTCCTTTATTCTTTCCATTTCTCACTCAGGGTGCATGCTATGTGTAACGTGTCATCCATACCAACGGCCAAACTGGCCTACTCTTCCGAATGTTGGTGATGGGATTTTACGTGTGTGCAAGATGTTATGCGTGCGTTCACACACGGAACCTCGGTTTAAAGTCTCATTCGAAGGACTGTATGGGAAATGGAGTCCGAACCAATGTTAACTCCGAGGGAAAAAATCCCCCTGTACCGAAACGCCCCGGCGGAGGTTCGAACCCGCAACCCCAGGATCAGGCGCTCTACCAACTGAGCTATTCCGGCTCCCAAATATTGAGAATGTTTGGTTGGGACGTGCTCTCACACAGCACGACGTGCACCGAACTTTATGAGTAGTAGCAACAGTAACCTGAGCAAAGAGAAAAAACGACTACTGTTTCTGTTGCTGCTGTTATTGGAGGGGCTGCTGCTGCTGCTCTACGACTGCCGAAACTACTTCTGCCATTACTACCACTGCAGCTGCTGTTACAACTACTACTACTTACAGTACAGCGAAGACGTTGGTTATACACATGCGATGATAGAGACTCGCCACTGACAATGAGGGGACCCCCCCCCCCCCCCCCCCCCCACACACACACACACACTCTCTCTCTCTCTCTCTCTCACGCGAGCGCGCGCGCGCGCGCGCGCGCGTACGCACACGTACAGACAGACAGGCACACACACACACACACACACACACACACACACACACACACACACACACACACACACACACACACACACTCTTCACACTCATTTGCTGATTTGTGCAAGCACAGTGCTCCACCATCTTCATCGCCCACCCCCAACCTCCGTCTGTTGTGTGTGTGTGTGTGTGCGCGTGCATGCGTGTGTATGTATGTCTGTCTGTCTCTCTCTCTCTCCACTCACTCACACTCACTCACTCACTCAATCTTACTCTCTGTCTGTTTGTTTGACTGTATGTCGTCTGTCTTTCTGTCTGTCTGTCTGTCTGTCTGTCTCTGTCTCTCTCTCTCTGTCTCTCTCTCTCTCTCTCTCTCTGTCTCTGTCTCTGTCTCTCTCTCTCTCTCTCTCTCTCTCTCACACACACACACACACACACACACACACACACACACACACACACACACACACACACACACACACTCCATCGCTGTCTGCCAGGCTCTAAGTCTCTGTCATTGTCCAGTTCTCTCTGCTGCCGGCCGGCCCCGCCCTCAGTCTCTGCTCCTCCCTCCACCTCCGTTTCATCGTTTTTTTTGATTTCTTCATTTCATTTTTTTTTTTCAGTTCTCGAGTCGTATTCTTAATGGTAGGTTTCTCCACGAGTTGATTGTGTTGCATGATTATTTGGTCAGCGATGGAGATTCTGTATCTTTGTAGACAAAAGTAAACTTTGCCAGTATCATTCCCTACTTTTTTTTTTTTTTTTAATTACATATGCTTGTACTTTTTCTTTGGGTATTTTGTCAGTTGAGTCTTTAAAGACCTCCAAATGAAATTGGAAAAAAAAAAAGTTCTCATCTCCGTGCCGTTTCACTGGCATTATCCCCACAGCGTCATTCATTCCGACCATCTCTGACAAACCAGTCCCGGTGTAACAGCCCATTCTTACCCCCCCCCCCCCCCCCCCCCCCCCTCTGGAACTTACCCCGGGTAAGTCTGGGCTAGCCTGCTTTTACCCCCGGGGTCATTCCAGGACGAGCTGGAACTGGAACTGACCCCCCCCCCCCCCCCCCCCCCCCCCCCCCCCCAAGTTATCTACATGTACAAACACTTAGAAGACACTAATTAGCAGTAAAAATAGTTAAAATCTTTGATATACATTAAAGTGACCAATGGTCAGTGACACTGACCACTGGTTGTCTGCAATGCACAAGGTATACAAACACTCATGAGACGCTGATAAACTGTTAAATATTCGAAATATCTGATTTACGTCATGGTGAACAGTGGTCAGTGACACTGATCACCAGTCATCTGCATTGTACAAGGTACACAGGTACTCGGGAGACTATAATTAGCCGTGAAATAGTTAAAATCTCCGATTTACGTCATAATGACTAGTAGTCAATGGCACTGACCACAAGTAATCTACATTGTACAAGGTACACAAGCACTCGGGAAACACTAATTAGCTGTTAAAATAGTTAAAATATCCGATTTATGTCATAATGACCAGTGGTCAGTGGCACTGACCACTAGTCATCTGCATTGTACAAGCTAAGGTACACAGGTGCTCAAGAGACAAATAGCTGTAAAATAGTTAAAAGAGGCAAACCGGGATGAAGCAACAACAGTACTTGGTCACAACGACACGTGGTCACCACGACATTTTGTCACAACTACGCTTGGTCACATTGGCACTTGGTCACATTGGCATGTAGTCGTCTTTCTTTCCCACGCATATACGGGTGTACTCACACACCCGAATATTGACCCACGCATGTAAGCTAGCGCGAGAAATGTTAATACGTATCTGTTAGTGAACCAGGGTGTGTGTGTGTGTGTGTGTGTGGGGGGGGGGGGGGGGGGGGGGGGGGGGGGGGAGTAGTAGGAGTCAATCTATTGAGAAGAGTCTGGAACTACACTTTGTCTAAACCAACTGACTGTATATAGGAAGTGGGAGAGGAGGGGTAAATATGCAGGCTAACACAATTTTTTTAAAGGCAGGTGTGCGTGTTGGGAAAAGGCAGAGGAAAACAATGAATAACCCTCTCTTGTTTGAAGGGTGGGGGTGGGGTGGAGGAAGATTCCAAATAGTCCTAGACTGACCCTTTGGGGGGGGGGGGGGGGGGGGTTGATAAATCCAGGCTAGCCCAAATCCCCCCCGCGGGGGTAAATTCCAGCTGGGGGGGGGGGGGGGGTAAGTTCTAGCTAGTCCCAGAATGACCCCCGGGGGTAAAAGCAGGCTAGCCCAGACTTACTCCGGGGTAAGTTCCAGAGGGGGGTAAGAATGGGCTGTTACACCCGGTGTGCTTTGATGCACCCAAAATCATTTCAAATGTTTTTTTTTTTTTTAATATGAAGAAGCACCAACTGAATTTCAGTATGATGATCCGTTCAACTGTTTTTGAACATCAAGATCCGTCTAACTTTTTCTGCGACTGAAGTTCCGCTCGACTTTTTTGAATACAGAGACCCGTCTTAGTGTTGTTTTTAGACCAAGATCCGTCCAACTGCTTTTGAGTGTGATGATCATTCCAACTGTTCTTCAATCTGTCGAGTTGTTTTTGATTAAGAGAATCGATCTAAGTGTTTTGAGTAATGAGGTCCGGCTAACTGTCTTTGAATTTAAAAATTCGTCCAACTGTTTTTTTTCTTAATATACTGACCCGTTCAGCTGTTTTTGAAGATGAAAATTTGTCTGAGTTTTGGGTATGACAATACACACACACACACACACACACACACACACACACACACACACACACACACAGAGAATTGTTTTTGAGTATGAAGAGATTTTCAGCTGTTTTTGAGATATCTGCGGACAGACACAGGCAAGGGACGGGTCTGAAAACAGCGCTGTGCTGTGCTGTACTTTGATCGCTTGATCGCTCGGCCACACTTCATCAGAATTCAATGCTTTATTTCTGTCCGCTTTCTTTTACCTCTTTCCTAAGTCTTCTGTTATGTATCTGTTTTTTTGGCTGTAATCGTTTTTGGCTGGAATCAGATCATTGGTTCACCGTTCTCCCTCATACTGATGACCAGCAATGAAAGAAATAAATGAAAACAACTTGCCTTCAATCCCTATTTCAGAGTAACAATCTTGCCATTAATCCTGTTTTTCATAAATTATATCATGTCAATACATGCTTGAGATTCTTCTTCATCGATGGCTTTGTTTAATATTTGATTTTAGAAGTATCCCCCCCCCCCCCCCCCCCCCCTCGAGTACAACGATCAAAGATAAGTATATAGGAGTATTTGATAGGATGTGAAAAAGTGGGGGTTAAATAAAGCAGTAGCGGAATGCAAACATTGGATGTTCCTGTGCGTGTTTTGCACCTGTGGGGTGACGTGGGCGTGAAAAATGACTATTGTGATGTTGGAGTGGAAGATGCATTGGGTGGAAGGGACTGTGGTAGACAGTTTCAGACCGCGCGTGTCTTTTACATGTGTTCATGCCTGATGACTAAATGTTTTTTGGTGAATCAGGTGGAATCGAGACATGTATACGCGAAGACTCGATGAGAGTGTGAATGGATTTGTAGGAGAGAGACTGCGTATTTAAGGTAGCTTGTGCATGACAAATTTGTATCAGTGTGCGTGTTGTTTTGTAGCTGAGCGGGAGAATGTGGATGTGAACACCCGTGGGGTGTGGTTATTTCGCTTTCTTTTTCTTTCGATATGTCTGTCTTTTTGGCTGCAATACCACAGAGATAGGTCCGTATAACCACATACTGCTCTCACGCGTGCTTATGCAGGTGCTTCCGACCACGCATGTATACAATCATAAACAAGGGCACTCATACGCATGCGCATACATTCAGTGGCACAAACAGAGATGGGCACACACACACACACACACACACACACACACACACACACATCTGTATTAATGGCTTAGACCATGTTAAGTGGACACACAGGGTCAGCGCACAGGGTTAATGCGGTGGTCAGGCATCAGCTAAGTCTGGTCCATGAGCTCGTCTTCCCAACGCTTTCCGTGTTTGTTTCATATTTCATATACATATTTACCAGTAACTCCCTGTGCATTGTATCTGTGAGCCAGCAGAACATCTTACGGCAGACGTCACCACAGAACTATTGTTCATTAATTTTGTTATGACAGTCTTCCACCGATGTGTCAGATTTGCATTCGGAATTCAGTGAAAGAAATAATGATGTCGTGCGACCGTCGCTGGTGATAATGGCCGTTGGCATCCCTGGTAATATGTAATTTGGGGTTTGCTGGTCCAGAGGTGGTTGCACCTCCAAGGCGGGCAGTGAACAGTCCCCAGCAATGCGGTTGTCATGCAAGGCTATCCAGTCACTCTTTCCTTTAAGGCGTTTTCTCTCAGTACCCGGTATGAGTTACCCTTCAGCGGTGGAGCCCCTGTTCTGATGACGTTCTAAAGGTCAGTGCAGACTTTGCCGGAAGGGCCAGGCGGCTCATGTCAGTGAGCCATGTGTTTCGTACCAAAAAACACACGTGCGCCATACGCTCTTCTCACGATCGACGCACGACATGTTGGAGCTTCTGTGGATGGCATTAAGATTAAATCCTACTTTCTATGCATGTTGTAAGGCAAACTTATCGTAAATACTTGTTGCCTTTGATTAATTCTGCATTAATTTTCATGTCTTACTCGTATTAATAATGTTCGAAAGTAATGGATAATGAACTAAAAAGGGGCATTTTTGGTGACGTTTATTTAACAGTACTACCTTCTGCTTTCATTAGGCGCTATATGTCTAGGAAACTACCTTTTGTCACCACAGAGAAATCAGTGTATGATCAAAACGTTAAATAAAAAAAACAAAAATAAATAAATAAAAATGTTTTACTCTGTATTGCAACTGTTTGCAACAGCAATAATTTCAACTACTACTACTACTACTGCCACTGCTGCTTCTGCTGCTGCTGCTACTACTACTACTGCCACTGCTGCTTCTGCTGCTGCTGCTACTACTACTACTACAACAACATTTTCCTTCCGCTTCGTCTGATACTACTATCACACCATTTTTTCGTTTGACCTTGACGCTTTGTTAGTCGGTGATGAACCCGGATCCACGCGTGCTCGAACTAGGCTGGTGTCCCTTGTCCAATTCTACTGACCATAACACGCCGACAGCTTCATAAAAAAAAAATTCGCTGTATTTTCTTTCTGCCGGAAAAACGGTACGATATTTTAGAGGACCAGGTTATCATTAATCTCATTTACCATTATCACGCGTGGATTTGTGGTGCATTTTTTCACACAGCATGGTAGACATGAGGAAGCAAACTATGATATCATTTTCCACTCTTACTCCAGGTGGGAACGCTTTGTGATATGTTGTGTCTTTCCATCTGATCTGTAGAGTCACCATCTCAGAAAAATTGTTGAAAGAGGCGTACTCCATACGTTGGAAAAGTAACGTAATTGTGAACATCCTCTTGCTGTAGTTTTCGTAGAAAAGAATGGTTCGCCACAAACGTCGTCTTCCTACTTGAATTGCATTCAACTACTGACCCACCATCTTCGATTTCTTTGCTTCCTATTAAGCAACTAATCAACATGATACGAAGCAAAACATCTTCTTCGGACCCATATTCAAAGTGTGGCGAGTGCCGCGGTTTGTCCGGTGGGTAACTTACAGATGTACGTCGTCTGGAAAGGGGGAAGCCAGCAGGGATGTCCCATAGATTTTCGTCAAGAGACCTGTACGCCGCGTCACTGCCGTGTCAGACTGGAAAGTACTGGAAAGGAGAAATGTGTATCGATTTTTTAACGGACCCGGAACGTGTCCAAGGATCCATGCATTAAGGAGTTGAGGTTATTTGGAAGGTTTTCGGGGAGATCTTGATGTTGTGTTTGAATGATTAGTGTTGACCATCGTGGGAATGTTTTCCCCGAGAACAGCTTTCCATACAACAGTTCGCTTCAGGATGATTTAGTTTGATATTTTGACAATGTGGCCGGCTCGTCTAGTTCGGTTTTCCATCAGGGTTAATTTAGACTGAGCGCATATTTGTAGGAGACAGCGCCGCTGTTCCTGATCTCTTCCTGTCATTTGATTGCCGCCATTTCATGCAGGCAGACATGCTTGCCTTCTGTACACTGTCTACATTTCACAAGCATACAGAAAGGAAGAACGAAAGAAATGCAAGAAATACCGACCGACTCGAATACGATGTAACTAACAAGCCGCCCTGATAAGCAAGCATAAGTGCGAAATTTTCAGCTGTTACCCATTAAGAACCACATTGAAAGTAATAAATATGTGTGTGTGTGTGTGTGTGTGTGTGTGTGTGTGTGTGTGTGTGTGTGTGTGTGTGTGTGTATGTTCGTGCATGCGTGCGTGCGTGCGTGCGTACGTGATTTTTTTTTCACACTCGTACAGACCGCCCTGCAGAAAGCGGACGCCGCACAGAAAAGTTTGGAGATGGACCTGTCGGAAGTAAGTGCATCATGGTGCCCTGTGATGTGTTAGATCATCCGATTATACCATGTATCGCACAACGATTCTTTACTGTATAACATACACTTTTGTCTTGTGCTTTTTGGAAACAGACCTGGCTCAAAATCAAGTGTTTTCTCTCTGTTCAAGTCTCCACCATCCCAGACTGTTTTGCTTGTTTGCTTTTTAACCCATCTGTTATTACATTGAGAAATCATATTACTTGAAAACATTTTGCAGTGTGATCTACCAAAGGTCAGTAAGTAGACAACCAATTTTATATTTGGCACAAACAAGAAGTCGGAATATTGATTTGTTGCATCTGGCTTCGATCATATAGGGAAGAGGACGAGAAGAATGGAGGCGGGGTGGTGGTCAGATTCTATGCTGTTACTCAGGTATGTTCAAAATCTGAAAAAGGAAACAAAAGAAAAAAAAAAAAAAAGAAATAGGATCCAGCAGGTAAGCTTATTTAACTATCCAGTGAGATCTTCACTAAATTAACACACACGCACGCAAGCAAAAACGTGCACGCACGCACACACACACACACACACAGAGAGAGAGAGAGAGAGAGAGAGAGAACCGTTTCTTTTTGGTCAAATATGAAAGTCACCAATTGGGATTTCATCCATTTGGAATTGCAGACCTCCAGCACCTGAAGGACTATATTGCAATTTAAATTTTGTTGTCCGTGCATAATGCGCATTCTGACGTAGGTCCTACATTATCAAATTTACAAGAAGTGATAAACAAGTAGGGCAAGTCTTGCTACCATAACAAATCCTAACATAGAGTAACTTTTATTCAAGACTGGCACAGCCTTTTAAACTTGAATAAAGTCAGACGAATACAAAGACGAACAATCTATTAGCGGGGGGAAAACAAGCGCAGGCCAACAACCTGTCTATCATCACAGTAATGACTTGGCAAAGATTTGAACTTAAGGCGGGGGGTGGGGGGCGGGGTTGAAAATGAAGAAAATGGAAACATAAAATTTAGAAAGTATGCTAAAGTATGAAAACTCTTCACTAGCTGCATGAGAGAAACATTTTTTTAATCCTACTTGAAGGCAGATCTACTTGTATTGCCTGCTTCTAGGCCTTTCGTCCGCTGGATCGGACTCACCATGGAGACACGGCTGATTGTGTCTGTGCTCCTGGCGTCAGATAGAGACACACCACAGTCCATAATACTGTGGGTGTTCTCACCACCAAGGGTTCAAATTTTCAACTTCAAATTTACTATAGTAGAACAGAAATGTTCAAAGGTCTGTTTCTTGTTGTTATGTTGTCGGGGTTTTTTTTTTTTTTTTTTTTTTTTTTATTAGCAACATTGTTTTATCGACAATAATGTTTTCACCTCGCCAGTTCATGCTTAATTTTTTGCCCATTTTTCGTGTGTTGCAGAAAGAGCAAATGTTGGTGGAGATAAAAACCAGCCTTGGAGAAATGTCAAAAAAATAAATAAGGTACAGTGATGTTTGGTGGTGGATACTTTTGTAGCGCAAATCCCCCTAAAAGCATAAGCTCTGAATTGTTGACGAATGTATTGTTAGTTATGATAGTAGTGACAGGCATTGATCTTTTCCCATTTCAATTACGCAGTAAGAATCTTAATGGTCAGGGTTTGTGGTTATCTCAGTTGCTTCCATGTCAGATTACACAATACACATCATTTGACAACGGATGCAGCGATAAACTGAGTTTCCGTGTCCGGCATGGAAAAGAACCAGGCAGTTGCCCATAGCGAAATGTCTGTGGAAAAATCCACTTTCATATATAAAAAAAAAAAAAATACGTGCAGGGAGAAATCGGGAGGGGGTGTGTGTAAAAAGAAGGTGGCACTGTGTCATAGTGATGCGATTTTCAAGAGCAGAACAGGTCGAAGTCGTCATACAGCACACCACAATCCAGTCCATTCCACTCCAGTCCACTCCAGTC
>JADBJO010001800.1:185306-187806 GCA_016801955.1 Conus betulinus | reverse complement strand
TTTTATTTCAAACGGAAATTAGACAGAGAGAATTCTCTCGTCATGATGGGTTCACTTGCATGCATGAGCAGAGTCTCGGTATGTCATCTAGAAGTCTTATTCGGGATCTGGTGAAGAATGGAAAAACATTTATGAAAATGAACAAACACATAAACAAAAACGGTTCACTAGCGTGATTCGAACAATAAAACCTGGGATCTGGTCTCTTCCTAGACGCGCGTATTACCCACTAAAGTACTTCCGTAAGGAACACGGGCACACAACAACAGCAAGAACAAAAAAACAACAATAACAACAACAATGATTACAACCGGTCAGCCACTTAGATTACAACAAACTGATGTCTTCCCGACACTCGATTCACGACGCTTGCACACCCTTACCTTCACGACTCGTGCCTTATCCATTTGGCCAGTGCTGTCGCCCAGCACGCCCACTATCACCCCAGCCTCATTGATACGTGTCAGCGACGCCGCACAGCACTTCATTAGCGTTGTCAGCAAGGTCAGTATTGAGTCTAGCTCGCTCGATTCTGACCTGCAACAAGTCTATTTCTGCAAACCGCTCGAGACCTGCTTGCTTGGGGGTTCTTGGTTTCTGTCAACAGATCAATGGCAGGGCTTTTTGTTCTGACTGGCATCATCATGTTGCTACGGCGCAGATTTGTTTTGTAGGGTCAAAAACGTGAGGTGATTCAGTCTACAGGGATGTTGGTGATATTTCGAAGGTGAAAAACCTTTTCAGCTCTCACTAAAAACCAGCAGGGAATATCGTTATTGTGCGCTGCGTTTGCGTCCTACTCTTGAAGACGCTGTTTTCATTTGGTGGATATTTTGGTATTTAGGGTTTCGACATAGGGAAGAAAATGTCCAGCAAAAATCATGAGGTTGAACACAATGTAAGTAGTTTGTTGTAACCAATGTAAGTTTGTGATTAAACATGGTTGCTGTCTTGATCGCGCTCTGGTGGATCAGAACCGAGCTAAATGGTGAGTGGTTACTTCTGTAACGTTGGAATAGGAATCGTGAGTTATCAGTCGCACACGTGAGCACGAGCGCGCGTGCGTGTTTGTAAGCATGTGTACGCGTAAATGGTGTGTACGTTCGTATGCCTACGATTCATGCGTGTGTGTGTGTGTGTGTGAGTGTGTGTGTGTGTGTGTGTGTGTGTGTGTGTGTGTGTGTGTGTGTGTGCGGTATGCACATTTATATGCAGACGGTGTATGTGTGTGTGTGTGTGTGTGTGTGCGCGTGCGCGCATGTGTATGTGTGTGTGTGTGTGTGTGTGTGTGTGTGTGAATATGTGTGTGTGTGTGTGTGTGTGTGTGTGTGTGTGTGTGACGTTTAATTGTTGCGAGAACACCGAGAGAGAGAGAGAGAGAGAGAGAGAGTGCGTGTGTGCATGCCATGTATATGCTGATGTGTAGGGAGCAGACGCTTGAATATGGAAGATTGAACATGGAAGGGGTTTGTGTGTGTGTGCTTGTACGTAGGCTAAGCGTGTGCGTGTTTGCTTGTGTATGCGCTCGTAGAAAACCTTCCTCCGTTTAGAGTGTATTTGTATTTGAACTATGGGCATTCTCATGCCTCATTATATACTGTTCCCAACATATGTAGGGAAAATGAACACACACACACACACACACACACACAGAGAGAGAAAGAAAGAAAAAGAAAAAATAAACGAACCTCGGAGGACTAGAATACATTATTGTTTTCGTTCTCTGACATTCGGGGTGACAATTAGGATTCACACAATCAGTTTTTTTATTTTCCTTTCTATTTTTCTTCTTCAGACAACGTCTTCAATCACGGCCGTCCAGCGTCAGTCAGATGGGCGGCAGCGAGAGCGATGCGATGACGAAAATAGCGATGACGATAACATCAGGGTCTTCCCCTTTACTGTGCCCGACCTCACTGTCCCCATGGAGTCTTCCTCCATACACACTGAGATCAAAGACATGGTGGGTGGTCAGGGACACAGATTTGGAGTGCTGGGTGTACTGGTGTGTACTTATGATTGCAGGCCAGGGAAGTAGGTGGAGGAAGTTCCTGCGTTGTGTGTGTGTGTGTGTGTGTGTGTGTGTGTGTGTGTGTGTGTGTGTGTGTGTGTGTGTGTGTGTGTGTGTGTGTGTGTGTGTGTGTGAAACAGATAGAGAGAAAGAGAGTACGAACTCGGAAAGTTTATGAAGATTGATGCCAAAGTCCCTTAGTGAAGGATTTACAACTTCAACAATACAATGTAGTAACTGTTGTGATAATACAAGATGAAAGACAAGATCTGTTACAAACTACCAATGCCCCCAATATTGCAAATGTACTATAGCCAACATTTTGTGCTTATTGATAATGCATGATGACAGTGATGGAGGAGAAAATGTCCTGTCGGTAATAGCAGACTTACACAGATATCATAGGGGTGGTAATAATCTTAGACATTGCAAGGTTTTTTTTTTTTTCAAGGTCGTTGAAGATAGGGCGTGAAAATAATCGGTTCAATC
>JADBJO010001800.1:155306-180306 GCA_016801955.1 Conus betulinus | reverse complement strand
ATCGGCGAGTCCATTGAGGCTGTCGTTGGACAGACGTGGTGCCGCCCTCCGTAGGGAGAACGAACTCACGCCGGCTCCGCGACTAAGCAATTATTGTCGTCAGTAGGGGGCTAAGTAGGTGGTGTCCTGCGTATGTTAGATCAGAACAGGCGCCACTGAACACCACCGAAGTGACTCGGCAGCAGTGCAGTGTCTCCTCCGGTGGGTTGCCTCTTGACGACTTGACATTGACTGCTCCCTGTGGACTGCCGGTGGCGGGGCTGCGGCGGGGCCGACCGGGCTGTGGCTGTGGACAGGGTGTCGGAATGAGCGGCGTGGGTGCACTGCCTGTGGGGTGGCGCAGAGGTTGGGACAGCAAGAAAAAAAAAAAAAACAAAAAAAAAACACCTTCAACTGTCTTTCATTCCCTATCATCCTTGTAATACACACAAACATTAACAAGATGACCACAATGTTTGTTCGTCTGTTACCCACTCGCCTGATGACAGCTATCCAGGTTTCCAAGTCAGTTATTTGTGACGTGGGAAGAAGATATTTGTCGAAAATTCGCTTGTCTGTTTCGTTTTGTTTATTATATTTGCGTTACTTTAAACTCTGTTTTGTGTAACATTTATTGTTTTGGCTTATCTGTTACTGTTGATAACGAAACGAGTTTTGCAGTGTCATTTCCATAACACACAGATGAACATAGGACAGCTCAGATCACTACAGTATATACATACTGATCTGTTACCCGCGTTGAAAAGATCAGTGTAATCCCCAATGCACACAGGCAAAGGAAACAAACAGATAATAACTCCATGCATATGCTGTTATCTATCATACTCAGAAGAAGACCTAAGAGGTCGAAATGCGTCGTGTTTTGTCTTTTGATTCGTTTGTCTACATTTCTTTTGGCGGTTCGCTATTCTTACATTTAAAATTTATCTTACTCAATTAAGAAAATGAAATTGTCTTCACTTGCCTTTTCATTCCCTTAAGACCCTGATGAACGTAATCGAATAAAGAGGCAAGCATATTTGTTACGTATCTATTATCCTCGTCAACAGAAAAGCTGTTTTGTCTCGTCTTGGTATTGCTCTAATGTACAAACGTAAACAAACACAATCACACTGCGTCCATGCGTATACCCTGCTGAGAAGAGCAATGGCTTGTCTTATCATCCTGTTAACACATTGAAGAACGTAAACAGATACGGAACTCAGCATGCTTTTTGTTCATCTACCACCCTTGTCGTGAAAAAAAAGTCTCTTGTGCATTCATGCTTTGTGTTCTCCGTAACACAGGCGACTCTCGTTAATCCCCTCTCCCCCAAAAAGGGTTGTCATGTCATCTTAAAGAAAATGAACAAATACGGAACACCTCAGCTTACACGTGTTTATTTATCACCCTCTTTAACACAAAACAGAACAACATGCCTTGTCATGTCTTGCCTTATCGTCCCCGAAACACAGACAAATGCAGAGAACCTCAGCTTGCACATACTTTTCTGTGAACTATGTTAGAAACAAACAAACGATATCCTCACTCGTCATTCTTTCGTATTTCCACCACTTGCCAACAGAGGAAAACGAGCGGCTGCAGTGCCTTCACAAGGCAGCAGTGGACAGCGTTCTGGGGATGGAGGAAGAGACGCTGTCTCGGGTAACGTCGGCCGACACCCGCCTCATGGTGCTGAGGGACATGCTGAAAGAAGAACGCACGCAGAAGACCAGATTCCAGGAAGAGGTAGAGAGAGAGTGACTCAGAGAGAGAGAGAGAGAGAGAGAGAGAGAGAGAGAGAGAGAGAGAGAGAGAGAGAGGCTATCGTGAGCCTTCCTTGAACTGGTTATTGATGCAGCTGCAACAGTCAAGACGTTTGTGTGTGTGTGTGTGTGTGTGTGTGTGTGTGTGTGTGTGTGTGTGTGCGTGCGTGCGCGAGCGCGTGTGTGTGTGTACGTATGTGTGTGTGCGTATGCGTGTGAGTCTGTGTATCTGTGTGTGTATGTGTGTGCGCTGGGTTTCGTTGTGTGTTGTGTTCTTTTCGTGTAGCTGATCTGTATCTTGTTAGTATTAGATGCACAGAACATAGTCTAGACGATGTATCGAAGAAAACCCGTCATATCACCATTATTGTACTATCATTATACTGAGTTCTAGTTTCAGAGAGCTTTCAAACGTAATATGCCTCACCTGATGGATTTCGTATATAAACATGACCTACAGCCAATATTATCATTACATCTTTGTTAGGCTTTCAACTGTTCTTATAGATATACAATTTTGTTTCTGCTGTCATCATCATCACCGTTATGGTCGAAGGAGAAGGTGCTGGAAGGAAGGCGCACGTAGTTATACAGTGGCGAATGGTGTTATCGTCTGTATCGTAGCTAGCTCACGTTTTAACTGCCTCTAAATTCTGGATGTATGCTCAATAGACTAAACATATGAAAAATCAAGGAATTCGAAGCACGTGGATTCTATATCACCGACAGCCTTCTTCCCCCCTCACCCGAAAAATGAATCAAAACCACAAAAACAACAACAAAAATAAACAAAAATGCACGCACACACACACACACACACACACACACACACACACACACACACACACACACACACACACACACACACACACACACATACACACACGAACGAACAGACAAAAAACGGAAATGTTTTCTAAAATGTAAAATCCGTTTGAACAGTTTTCATGTCGCAGTAGGCCACACAAAGGAACGAGAATTATTCAGCGGTTGTCAAATCTTCCCTCTAGCCCCATCTCCACCCTTCGACAGTTGTGGATGTTTTGGGACTTAGGATTTTCATCACTTCCGAAGCGAACGTGAACCGAAGGAAACTTTCCGAAGTTTTTTTTTTTTTTTTTTGTTTGTCCCATCATCTGTTGTGCCAACCACCCCAGTGGTATTGCACCCACGCCGCTCATTCCGGCCTCTCGCCTACTGCCACAACCCGGCCCGACCCGCCACAGCCCCGGCACCAGCGATCCGCAGAGAACAATCAATGTCAAGTCGTCAAGCGGCAAACCACAAGAGGAGACACTGCTCTTCTGCCGTGTCACTTCGGTGGTATTCAGTGGTGCCTGCTCTGATCCAAGAACCGCAGATCACCACCTCCTAAGCCCCCTACTGGCGATATAATTGCTTCGTCGCGGAGCTCTCGTGAGTGAGCTCTCCCTCTGGAGGGCGCAACCACGTCCATCCAACAACCGTCCCCATGAATTTGCCGATACCGTTGACCCCGACAGAATCAAGCCAAGGCCATAGACGTGGAGAAGACATCGAACTGAGTCACCACAAAAAAGCCGTAGAATTTGAGACATTTTTTAATGCTGATGGACGAGGATGAGAATAATGAAAATGTTGCTACGGATTTCCATTCTGATCTGAGATTGCATGACAGGGCTGTATTATACACTTATTTCTTGATATAACCCGGTGTCAATTAGGCCCAGAGAGAGACAGAGACCAGCAGTGTTTGTCAGGAAATTTGAGCAACACTCTCAGAGACGCATTCATTAAGCGGATGAAACTAGACTGTGTGGTCCCAGTCTTCCCAGTTGAGTCAATAGCAAAGTCAGCTTTGGGTAGGAGCCAGTCGGGGCCGAAAAAATCTACACGATCTCCCAGCCGGGAGTCTGTGACGCTAACCACTTAGCCATGGCAGTTGGTCTTTCTGAAGTAATTTAATGAATATTCTTTGTCTCAGATCAGTTTGTGGACGTCTTTCTTGCTCTTGCTTACCGCCCGGATTCAACCTTCGTGTTTGGCTGGGTAAAAAATAACACACACACACACACACACACACACACACACACACACACACACACACACACACACACACATACGCGCGCGCGCGCGCGCGCGCACGAACTTGCCCAGTTTACAGTTTACTGGTGGCACATACAGGCTTCGCTGTTGTAAAGTAGTACCCCTACCTACCCCCCTTCACTCCACCCCGCCTGTTTTTTCACGAGACACATAAGGTTCCTTTTTTACCTCGAGGCACACTGTCGGTTTATACACTACGTGCTCCTGTGGCTGATCAATGTCGTCTGCCTGGCGTGCCATTGTTCCAGACAATCCCAGGGGAACTTCTCCGGTGTAGTGGCTGGCGAGAGCAGCAGATGATGAAAGCCCAGATCTCTTCCTCCCAATCGGGAGGAAGTTAACAGAACTGGACGAATCATATAGCGCGACACATACAATAAGGTTTATAGATAAAAGAGACGTGCATGTAAGACAAACGAGAGTGAAAAATAATCGAGTGTGTAATTCCGATTCTCAAGGTCCACTCCATCTGCGGCTTGAACAAGATTGTCTCCTAAAGGGTTAGAGGTCAGATGGTAAATCTTTCCGAATGGTGTTCGGCCATTACTTTAGTCCGCATGCATCTTGGTAGGAGGAGTCCTCGGCGTTGTCACTCTCCGAGTCAGTGTCCTGGCCGACAAGAATGTGACGTCATGGCTTACATTTTGTTTGGGCTGTTCTCGTTCTTTTGTGAACACCATCTTTCGTGGGTGACAAGTTTTTTTTTTTTTTTTTTTTCGCCTGTGTCGAAACTCTTAGCTTAAACATACATTTTCTAATTTGAATGAGGTCAAGCGTAATTTTAATGAGAACCTTAAAAGGGACATGGAAAAGTGCCATTTTTTTCTTGGATTAGAATTTTAAGAATTTTTTTGCGGATTGATTATGGAAGAAAATCTTTTTTTTTTTTTTTTCAGTAATGAACATTGGAGAAAGGAATAGCGCATGGCTGTGGTTAAATGAAGGAAAGGGGGGGGGGGGGGGGAGGTGAGTGATGTGCGTAACATGAAAAGACCAGTACCTATTCTGTTCTCCTACGTTTTTTGTTTTTTTTTTGCAAAGGAAATAGATTTTCCCCACGTAATTTAGACTGTCATATTTCCTTTGTTGCCATTATTTGCACTAGGGACATGATACACAAGAGACGGGCACTTAATTTCTCAACCGTTGTTAGCTTAAGGCGACTGCTCACAGCGCCCGTTCTGTCCAGTGTTTGATTTGGATACTCTTTGCTTCCTGGAAGTGTGCTACTTCATATTACGACATCATTCTCATTTTCTGTTATCGAGGTGAAAATTACTGATTTCACGAAGAAAACGGTTACTATGGCTTTTGAAGTTAGACTGTTTCCCTACGTATATAGTGCTGTCTTTCAAATCACTTGTTTCAAGTTACTCGTTCCTTTCAGTCTTGGTACGGTTATTTATGTTCACAGCGTCGAGTCAATAACCTACACCGCTTGTCGTCTACCTCTGTCGAAATTGAATGCTGATTTTTGCATTATACTATTGGTCATTATACATTATGTTCTTTCAAGGGGATCTGGTGCATGCTATGTTAGACAGACAATACGTCAGTTTTTTTATTGGGTTCATATAATTATGTACAGTATACACGCACGCGCGCACGCATACACACACACACACACACACACACACACACACACACACACACACACACACACACACACACACATATATATATACGCACACACACACACACACACACACACACACACACACACACACACACACACACACACACACACACAACGCGCGTGCACGCTCACACACACACACACATACTGCTGCTACTACTACTACTACTACTACTACTACTACTACTACTACTGAGGACACTGAGAGACTCGTTGTTGTGCAGATAGCGACCCTGAAAACTATCCTAGGACTTGTAGACAAAAAGGGCAACTTGGATTTTAATGCCGTCACGGACACCCACTGTCGACAGCAGAACAAGATAGAGCATCTTCAGAGGTCAGTTCAAAGCTGGATTTGTTTGTTTTTTTTGTTTTTCTCGCTCAAAATCCTGCTTGCGCAAGCACTCTTTGTCTGTAAGTTAGTGTATGCTTGTGTATGTGTGTGTGTGTGTGGGGGGGAGATGGGGGAGAGAGAGAGGGGGGGGGGGGGGGGGGGAAGAGAAGGAGAGAGAGAGAAGGTGTATGTGCTTTTCTTTGTCAGTCTGTCTGTCTGTCTGTCTCTCTCTCGGTTCGACCATCGGGCATTTTACTATTCTCCTTCTCTTTTTCTCTGTTCGATTTAAGCGCATTCTGTTGCTCTCTCTCTCTTTCTGTTCGACTCTGGTGCATTTCAATTTCTCTCTCTCTCTCTCTCTCTCTCTCTCTCTCTCTCTCTCTCTCTCTCTCTCTCTCTCTCCTCCTCCTCCTCCCCCCTCCCCCCCCCGGCTTATTGTCATACTCTCTCACTTTGTTCCACTTTCCCATTCTCTTACCCTGTGTTTCTGTCTGTTTATCTGTCAGTCTATTTTTATGTCTCTCTGTCTCTTCTTTTTTTTTCCCCTTTCTCCCACAGTCTCTCTCGCTGATCCACTATTTCTCATGCTTTCTTGGTCTTTGTCTTTCGCGCACCTGCCTGTCTGTTTGCCCGCCTTTCTGCCCGTCTGTCTGCTTGTATGTCTGTCTGTCTGTCTGTCTCTCACTCTCTCTCTCTCCACTACCGTGTATTCCCATTCTCCCACTCTCTCTCTCTATCGCGGATCCACTTTGTCATGCTTTCTTGGTCTTTCTCTTACGCCCGCCCTCTCTCTGTTTATCCTCCCCTTCAAGTCCCTCTCTTTTCTCTATCACACTGTGTCTCACTCTATCACTTTGTCAGTCTTACTTTGACCCCCCACCTACTCTCTCTCGTTCTCTCCTTCTGTCCTCTTTCACTATCACTCACTCTGTTCACTTTTTGTCGGTCTCTCTCTCTCTCTCTCTCTCTCTCTCTCTCTCTCTCTCTCTCTCTCTCTCTCTCTCTCTCTCTCTCTCTCTCTCTCGTGTCTTTTTCCTTCATTTTTAGTTATTGATACCATGTATATGCGGGTACCACCCCTTCATATGGCCTATGGCCTTGATCTGAATAATATATTCGCATTCGCATTCGCATTCTCTCTCTCGCTCTCTCTCTGGAAATTAAGGTCTCTAGAAAAAAAAAATCAATATTTGCGTGTGCCTCTGATGTCTGTCTACCACTGAATGGAGCATATTTCAGAGCTATGGACTCGAATCGGAACACGAGCTATGTTTTACTGTCCAACTGCTTTGGAGAAAAAGAAAAGCTGGGTGGGGCTGTTTGATATTTTTGCTGTAAAGTGGCACGATTTGTGAAATGCACAAAAGTCATAATCAGGGAAGGCCATTCTTACAAGAAGCAGGGTGATCACAATTTTTTTTTTTTTTTTTCAGACTTAGATTAGGTTGAGGGGCAGCTTCTAAATAGCTTAGGACTGAAAATAGAATTTCACTCAACGTATGTTGACTTGGCTTGCTTGATTGTGTCCTTTTTCAGATTTCGTTTAAGAAGTTAAGGCAAACTGCAACAAGAAAGGCAGATCCTAAAGGACACCAATCATGAGAAAGTTTGCGTATTGTGAATAACAAGTGCCACAACATTAGATTTGTATGAGAGAGAGAGAGAGAGAGAGAGAGAGAGAGAGAGAGAGAGAGAGAGAGAGGCTGAACAGACAGTTCAAGGAACCCAACTGACATTCAGCCTCTTTACATTGAATAAAGAAGATCGTCATCAACGGTTACAGGGCAATTTTTGTCGAACGCACCTCGAGAAAACCACACACACACACACACACACACACACACACACACACACACACACACCACGAGAAAACAGCACCATGATACACTGACATTTAAGATAAACTGAAACACCAGTTTAATGTAACCGAGACAATAAAGCTATTTGCTGACAGAAAATGCGCACGAAGTAGGTGTGTGTGTGTGTGTGTGTGTGTGTGTGTGTGTGTGTGTGTGTGTGTGTGATCATAGAGTAATGGTGATTTTGATATTGAAAATTATAAGTGTTTCTGTAGCTACCCACCAGCAGTATGAAAGTCCAGGCAGCTCCAAGTGGTGCCTCCTGAGAGGTTTCTGATACAGCATTTTCCTTATTTTTTTTCTTTTCCAGTCTTCCCATTCCTTCACCACTCACGCCTCTCATCACCTCTTCATACGCCCGTTCCTTCCTTTTTTTCCCCTTTCTTTTCATTTCGTTCGATCTGCCTCGTTGTTTGATCCTTTTTGTCTTTCTGTGTGTGTGTACCTTTCCTACTTATCCCCCCCCCCCCCCCCCCTATTTTTTCTCATTTTTTATTTCTTTCCCCATTAAGTCTAATGGGTTTTGTCAGGAGGATTCATCAAGTTTTTTTTTCTTTCATTCCTCTCGGACTGAGGTGTTACGTGCTGTGACGATTAGCGGCCAGTCAGATCACGGGAGAAAATGTTGACAGCTGGAGAGGCAGTAGAGGAGGGAAGATGTGATTAAGAGTAGTAGATGTGGTGGAGGAAGGCCATTATTAATTAGGAGTTCGTGCCTAGAATGAACTGAGGTTGCGGTGTTGTGCGGATTAAAAAACAAACAAAACAAACAAACAAAGATTATCAAAATGGGGACGGACATGTGATTCAAAAATTTTTGAAATGTGGTCAACTTCGTGGTGCGGTTCTCGTCTCTCTCTCTCTCTCTCTCTCTCTCTCTCTCTCTCTCTCTCTCTCTCTCTCTCCCGTATATGTATGTGTGTGTGTTTGTGTGTATGTATATACATATTTACATATATATAAATCTATCTATCTATCTATCTATCTATCTATCTATATATATATATGTATATATGTGTGTGTGTGTGTGTGTGTGTGTGTGTGTGTGTGTACACAGCAGAGGAGTCAAGTTACCACTTTCCGCGGTCACTGAGGAGAAACAACCAGATTCCGAAAGACCGGTATCTGATCAGGAGTTATATGTTAGTGAGTTTTCTCCCTGTTGGAGACTGTCTCCCCCTTGGAGACTATAAGCTTGCTGAAGGCTCATTTTGAGAAGCATTTATTATTCCCCATTCACCCACTCAAGCACATACTGTTAGTTAGGCAGGATTATCTACCACTGCAGATAGACCATTTCTGCTGACAAGGTCGAAGGCCTTGGTGAGGTCAGTGAATGCGACATACAGGAGCATCCGCTGCTCTCTGCACTTCTCCTGGAGTTGGCGAAGGGAGAAGACCATGTCTATCGTGGATCTCTCTGCACGAAAGCCACGCTGTGATTCTGGGTAGACACATTTAGCCAGCTTCTGCAGGCGGTTCAGGAGGACCCCAGGGTAGACTTTGCCGACAGTGCTAAGAGGACAGATGCCTCTGTAGTTATTTAAGTCGCTCCTCTCGCCCTTGTTTTTGTACAGGGTGATAATCTTGGTATCCCTCATGTCCTGCGGTACAGTTCCCTCATTCCAGCACTGACAGAGGACTGCGTGCAAAGGGTGCAGAAGGGTAGTCTTGCAATGTTTGATGAGGTCTGGAGGAATACCGTCATTGCCAGGTGCCTTGCCTGATGCCAGGCTATCAATGGCCTTGCTGAGATCGTCCACGGTTGGCTCCACGTCATGCTCTTCCACGACTGGCATGCACTTGATGGCATCAACGGCTGTGGAGGTCACAGTGTTCTCTCTGGAGTAGAGGTCGGAGGTGTACTCCATCCATCTCTCCGTCTGCTGGCTTGGGTCATTTATTACCTCCCCAGTGGAGGATTTGAGCGGAGCCGTCTTGCTCTGCGTTGGTCCCAGTGCCTTCTTGATGCCGTCATACGTCCCTCTGATGTTGCCTCTTGCAGCGGCTGTCTGTATCTCCTCGCTGAGCTCTGTCCAGTACTCATTGGCACAGCGCCTGGCAGTTAGCTTAACCTTGCTCCTGGCAGCCCTGAGGATCTGCAGGTTCTTCTCGTTGGTGACCGCTTGTACTTAATGAGTGTGGTGTGCTTGGCCCCCAAAACGGGAGTCATCTCGAACGATTTGGCCTCAAACCAGTCGTCAGACTTCGAAGTTTTCTTCCCAAAGATAGCCAGGCAGTGTGGTGCATGGTGTCTCGTAAAGTTTCCTATCTCGCAGTGGCAGAGTCCCAGGGCAGCAAAGCATCATATTCTCTATCAAAGGCCTCGGCGAACTGTTCCACAAGATCTGGCTGAGAAATCTTACTGACGTCAATGCGGAAGCTTCCTTGTTCCTTTGAACAGTGGAACGTCTTTGATGCAGCCTGATCTTGCGGCATACTGTGTCGCAGTCCGCGCTGTGGTAAGAGCGAGTGTGGAGAAGGTTTTTGACAGTGGAGCGTCTTGCCAGGATCAGATCAGATCCAGTTGGTGCCAGTGCTTTGAGTGCGGGTGTCCCAAGGAGACTTTGTGTTGAGGCTACGTCTTGAAGGAGTTAGCAATGCACAGTTCGTGACAGGCGCAAAAAACTCAAGCAGTCGCTGTCCATTCTCATTCATTTTTTCCACTCCAAAGGAGCCAAGGCAAGAGGGCCACGAGTCGTTGTCTGCACCCACTCTGGCATTGAAGTCGCCCCGGAGAACAAGTTTTTCTGTGCTGGGGATGTTCCTTACGGTAGATGCAAGATTTTCATGTAACACATCCTTGGCATCCGGAGTGGCAGACAGAGTCGGAGCATATACGCTGACAAGGGTGACAAGGCCTTTGGTGGTGTTGAGGCGGAGAGTCAGGAGTCGCTCTGAGCAGCCACTGCCTGGTTTAGTCATACTAAGCAGGCTGTTCTTCACTGCAAAACCTACTCCATACTTTCTTGGGTCCACATTCAGTCTCATGAGTTCATTGTTTATGGCAGCTGTTTTTCAGCGTCGCTGATGTCTTGAGGGTCTTGAGAAAGCCCAGGCATCATTGTCCGGATATTTCAGCATCCCAGGTTTTTTTAATACTGATCCCTTTCTTGAAGTTTTCTTGTTGCCTGGTGCGGTAGTTTACGACCTGCTTATCGGATGTGCTCCTAATCTCCATGCACCCAGTGAAGAAGGCAGATCGTGGCGGGACAGCACCTTACTGGCTGGGGGCTGCCCAGCTTAGGCGGGCGGTAGCTGTCCAGTGAGATGTGAAGATCTTTCCCACCGTCGGAAGCAACCCCTAGCGTCACTCTCTACGCCAATTAAGCGTTGACTTATAACCGGTATCTTTTTCTTCCTGTGTTGTGTCGACGCAAGTAGTGAATCTGGAGTGTCCTCTCCAGGTCGTAGGTGCAAGTGAGTGAGTGTAGATGGATGGACGGATATATAGCCTGGGCATTGTTATATGGAGGACAGGCTGTTGCCCATGCAGCTTGTCCCCCCTCTCCACCTTGCTGACGGATCCACAGGAACAACAGGGCTGTTACTGTTTGGTACTAACGCGGTTGCAGGAGCTGCCGGAGTGTGACAAAGTTTGCCATCCAACCGCCTTAGTGGCTCCACTCCGGATTTTTGTCAGGGTTTACTCCCTTAGCTAGATGGCCGTGAATAGCTCTCCAGAGCTGGCGCCCTTTGCTGCATCTTTTATTTATTTCCACCAGAGCGTCTAGCCACCCTCCTCACCATCCTTCTGGGAGCTGGTGGGGGTGCCGGTCTAGTCGCCGACAATCCGACCTTGTGACAGGTAGTACTGGGATTCAGATTACTAGTAGCAGATCTACCTGACCTGACTGAGTACACACACACACACACACACACACACACACACACACACACACACACGTACACTCACAGTAACACACACACGCACGCACACACGCACGCACGCACAAACGCACGCACGCACACATGCACGCACGCACGCGCGCGCGTACACACACACACACACACACACACACACACACACACACACACACACACACACACACACACACACACACACACACACACACACACACACACAAGAAAAAGAATACATTCTGTTTGTATACATCAGACAAGAGAGCATGTGTGTGCAGGGTTTTGTGAAAAGCAAAACAAACAAAAAGAGGATGTTGTGGGGTATTTTAAGTTCTTGTTTCACTCTGTTTCTGAGATGATTTAAATTGAATGGCATTCCAAAATCGATCATTATCAAGTAGCGATTATAATCAATCAGTTTTTCTGCGTTCCCAGTACCGCTGTCTCTCTTTTCTCCTTCTTCATCGTCGTATTGTCTGTTTTAGTCTGCTTTTGTTTGCCTGTGTCCCGGCCCTTCTCCTTCGAACGAGCCATATCTCCCCCCCCCCCCCCACCTCTCTCTCTCTCTCTGTCTCTGTCTCTGAGTGTGTGTGTGTGTGTGTGTGTGTGTGTGTGTGTGTGTTTCAGGGTTTTAATGTACATGAACTCACATGTACACACGTACACACGAGCAGGCGTAATCGCGCGCTCACTCATACACAGAATCACACAGACACACACATACAGACATGACAGACTGACAGACACTGAGACAGGCACAGACAGACAGACAGACTGACTGACATACAGGCACGCACACACACACACACACACACACACACACACACACACACACACACACACACACAATCACTTTCGCTGACTCACTTATTCACACTCAAATACACACTCTCTCGCTGACTCACTTACACACACACACACACACACACACACACACACACACACACACACACACACACACACACACACACACACTAAATTCGTCTTCGTCTTTCTGTGTGTCTGTCGGTGTGTCTGCATGTCTCTGACTGGCTGGTTGGCTGGTTGTCTAGCTTGCTCTCTCTGTCCCTGTCAGCTTGTGTTTCTGTCACTGCCCGCTTGCCTGCCCCTGTCTATGTCTGTCTCTCTGTCTGCCTCCCTCCGTCTCAGTCTTTCTCTGTCTCTGTCTCTGTCTCTGTCTCTGTCTCTCTCTCTCTCTCTCTCTCTCTCCTCTCCTCCTCCTGCCTGCCTTCCTCTCTCTCTCTCTCTCTCTCTCTCTCTCTCTCTCTCTCTCTCTCTCTCTGTCTCTCTCTCTTCTCTCTTTTTCTGTCTCTGTCTCACCCCACCCCCCCGTCTCTTTCTCTGTCTTATCTGAGGCAGTATACTCTTCATGCTAATTTTTCTGTTATTATCTGTCTCGGTTCGTTCGATAATGCATTACTTTTCTCAGTTGACACTGCATACAAGTACTGTCCATTTTGCTCAATCATTTGAATAGGAAAAAAGAAGAAGAAGAAGGAAGAGGAAGAGGAGGAGGAGGAGGAGGAAGAAGACAGAGAAGAAGATAAAAGAAAAAGAAGAACAAGGAAACGAAGGACCCTGCCCGCTATGGCAACCCTATGCACGAGTGGTTTAAGCAAATTTATTTTATACTTTACAATCAACGTAGCTTTACAAAAAAATGTGAATTTGAACATCAACAAGCTAATGCTTATAGTGTGTTCAAATGTTTATAATTACACATGTAGACAAGAAATGACAGGATGCTAAGTTACTATGCTAAACAAAATACGCAAGAAACAAAGAAAGAAAAAATACATACCCACACGTATACAAAATGTAAATATATACATGTAAATAAACATACTTTACACATACACATAAATGCAGACATGTACAAAATTGAGGAAAAATAAGAAAAGATAGTAGTAAGCAAAGTAAACACTAAAGACTATAAAATTCATGATAGTCAACCACTCACACATCATTAACGTTTTTATGAAGCGTTTTAGAGAGAGAGAGAGAGAGAGAGAGAGAGAGAGAGAAGAGAGAGAGAGAGAGAGAGAGAGAGAGAGAATATTTTCCGCTCTAAGATTTCATTTTTCATAAACATTTTATGTATCATTACCGCATGTTAAGTTTTACATGATTTTCAAAAACGTTTTCATTGTTTAATAAAACGATGAACGGCTTTGAATATAGCTTCGTTATCCTCACGTCGGAGGGATTGCTTGCCACGAAGAAGAATACCAACATCGAGTTGACTGGGTGCAAGGGTGGAAATCGTGTCTTTTCTGATGTTAGTGTATTTAGGACAATATAATAGAAGTGTTCGACCGTTTCTGAGCCAGTGCCTCATTGACAAACCGGATCCGCTTTAAGATGACGGTTAACAAGCCTTGATTTAGATCACTCATTCCTAGGCGCAGTCTGCAATGTTGAATCTGTTCATTTCTCTCTCCATAATAGTAATAATAGGGAACAACTGAGTCGTCCCGTGAAATAAAACGTTTAAATTCTCCAAGTGATTTTGTGGGATTAATGTTGTCAGGGAGGTCGTTCCACATTTTAGTTGCGGTTGGAATAAATGAATTTTTGTATACTTCAGTTTTACATAGTGGCACATGTCTGTCAAGAGGTCTTCGCCGTGAATAGGGATTTCTTGTTGATACTAGATCTGGTACTAGGCTACATAAGTGTTCTGGACACAAACCGTTGACCATTTTATAAAACTTTATTAGTTTGTGTCTTTCTTCTCCTTTCTTTTAAAGAGCAGAATCCGGATTCTTCATACAACTTTTTATGACTTGTGCCTTTGACACCTCCTATAATGATGCGAATTGCTTCTAAATGAATATTTTCTAGCATGTTTGCTTGTGTTTCACTGCAGTTATCCCAGACAATATCGGCGTAGTCAAAGTGCGGTAAGATAAATGATGTAAACATGGTTTCTAACGCTTTTCTCGATATCTTATGTTTGTAGTTTCGTAGGCAACTAATCAACATGTTAACTTTCTTTACTGTACATCTGATATGTTCGTCCCATTTACAGTTATTTTGAATAATCAGACGAAGATGATTGTGTGCAGTAACTGGCTGCAGAGGCGTGTTACCGAATGTCAGTGGATAAATTTGTTCGCGACCTCGAATAATATTTACCAATTCTGTCATGTTCTCATTGAATTTAACCTTCCAGCACTTTGCCTATTCAGAAATCTTTTCCAGATCAGAGTTTAAGGTATCGGCGCGGATTACAGGGTTAGACAGAGAAAGTGCTAAACTAGTATCATCGGCGAATAGCTTAATTACAGAAGCGATATCATGTACTATATCATTAATATAGACTAAAAACAATAAGGGACCTAGGACGGATCCCTGTGGCACTCCTGCGTGAAGCCTCTGGAGGTCGGAGTTTTCACCTTTTATAACTACTGCCTGGGAACGGTTGGATAGGTAGTCTCTCAGAAAGTCTAGCAGTTTCCCTCTTATTCCGACGTCGTTTAGCTTCAATAAGAGACCTCTGTGCCATACACGATCGAATGCCTTTGAAATGTCCAGTATACAATTTGTGTGGTAACTCCAGAATCAAAGAAGTGCAGAGTTCGTTGTAGGTGGACAGTAACTGATTAACTGTAGAATCACCTGGGATGAATCCAGATTGTAGAGGAGTAAGAATGGCGTTTGATGTTCGAAAGAAATAGATGTGTCGATGTATACATTTCTCTAGAACCTTTCCAACACAGCTTAGTAAAGAGATTGGCCTATAATTACTACAAAGTTCTTTTGGTCCTTTTTTTATATATAGGGGGTCACATGCGCAGTCTTCCATAATGATGGAAATCTACTCTCACGAAGACATCTGTTAAACAGTGTAGTAAGCGGAAGACATGTAACATGAGCTAAAGTTGTTAACAAAATGTTGTGAATGAAATCTGGACCAGATGCCTTAGTTTTGTCCAGATTTTTTAATGTGTCAGCGACTTCAGTTTGTGAAAGTATAATTTCATCTAGTTGGGAATCAAGAAATGTAACATTTGGCAGCCTGTCGTTATCGTTTTCTAATGTTGACTGTTGAACAAAATAGGAATTGAAAATATTTGCTTTGTCTTTGTTTGAGTAATACACTATGCCCTGTGACTCGATAGGTGGAACTTCCTGAGCTTCGATTCCTTTTTTATTGAAGAAGGACTTAACCAGTTTCCAACAGTCTTTACTTCCAAAACTTGATGAGTCTGAAGCTTTTCTGTCTAGCTGGTTATGATATTCTGTTTGCCTATCTCTTTCTTTTGATGTAACATAATTTCGAAACCGACGAAATTTTTCCCAGTCTTCGAGAAGGTTACTTTGTTGGCAATTCGGTGAATTGTTTTATGCACGAGTAAAGATTAATTTCACCTGGGACACTTTTCATTTATCACTTTCGTACTTTTTTTTTCTTCGGCATTTAATCAGTTCAGCACACTGTCATGGAACCTTAACATCTTCAGGGTACTGACCCACAAAACAAACCTGGTTAAGTAGATGAAAATGCTCAATATTTGTTTTAACTTACGTACAGACACAGCATGACTGTGCTACACCCACATGCAAGGTGAAAAAAGTCTGGAATAGACACGGGACGGGAGGGGTGTTAAAGGCAATGAAAGCAATATCTGTGCAGAAGTGGTGCAACGTTGGTTAGTCTATCAGAGTTTTAATATCCACGCCTACTTCGGGCGATCTTTTTGGCAGACGAGGGGGTGACCATCCCATGACAATGACAGAAGAGCTGTGTCACACCACACTGACACTGCACAAAAACAGCGCGTCAAGATGGGTAGTGGGTATGCCAGCTTTTACTTCTGGCGTTCTGGATTCGAACTCGCAACTTCCGGACTCTAACCAGCCGGCAACCAGCGCTGCCAGTATCACCCCAGTCCAGGAAGAAAAAAAAAAAGTGTCCAACTCCTCCTGGCATGGCCGTAAGTGTTGATGAGGAGAGAGGAAAGGAGGCAAGAAAGAAGGACACAAAGGAAAACTGAATTAAAACAAGGCAAAAAAAGAAAGATAGAAAGCAACGGATCTATTCAGGAGCCCAGGTGGAAACAGGCAGGTCGAGGAGTATTGATTGACTAGGCCAGTGTGGTCCGCTGTGAGCAGCAGGGCACGGCCCAAAGGTGTCAGCCAGACAGAGGGCGTAGCTCTTTTTAGACGCAAAGGTCTGTCTTGCAGCACTCGCCATGCTCTGCTGAGGGAGATCTCAGTGTCTGGAAAGAGTGACTTGTCTGAGCACCACTCTGCTGTTTTTATTGGTATTTTGTTTTTTCTGTGTGTGTGTGTGTGTGTGTGTGTGTGTGTGTGAGAGAGAGAGAGAGAGAGAGAGAGAGAGAGAGAGAGAGTGGATCATCTTCAAATTTTGAACGTATGTGTTTAGGGTATATAAATACAAGCATTGACATGTAGAGGCTTCTAGATTAAACACGTGGATCATAGTCTCGGTTTTCTTTATTAAAGCATGACCCCTGGAGACTGCACTATGTTGAGCATCGACCGATCCATCGAGTTATTTAATTTTTTTTTTTTTAATCTCACAATGTCCACACTGCTCATTCGATTCCCCCCCCCCCCCCCCCCCCCCCCCCCCCCCCCCCCCCCCCCCCTCTCTCCATTCCCGTCTTTCAGAGTCTCCTGTTGCGATCTGGGACAGCAGACAACGGAATACCCAATATCAGTTTCTCTTGCCTCAGTCCAGAGGAGATGCTGTATTGCTGCCGTGTCGCTCAGCTGCTCTTCAGTGGTACTTGTTTTGAATGGTTTTATTGTTGCATTCAGTGATGACGACGATGACGATTAAAATATTTTGTACTCCTAATCAAAGAAATGCCTTAGGTGTTTACAATCAAGCTCTAATCAAAGAAATACCGTAGATGTTTACAATCAAGAAACACGCACATCAAACTCGACACTAAACAGTCGAAAACAAATAGCAATACACAAAGCACATAGCAGAACCAAGTGCTCACAGCGCTCACAAGTGCCGTAATGGACACCACCTTAGTGACACAGCAGCAGTCGATGTAGCGTCTCCTCTGGTGGTTTGCCTCATGACGACTGTGAACGTGAAGCCGATATGAGCGGCGTGAGACTGAGAGTAATGCCACTGAGGTGGCATGGAAGATGAGACTGGATACCCAAAAAAAAAAGGAAAAACTAGTTACTGATGGATTAAATTGCAGAGAAATACCCACACCGAAGTGCGTATCGTATTCCCCCAAACACCAGCACATTTGTCTTAGATCACTCCATCAAGAGGGAAAAAGACATGTCTGCAGGTTTGATTTTAAAGAGGGCCAAGCATCAGAGTATTTAATGCGGGAATTGATTCCAAATGTAATTTATGATTGGATGGATTGCATTAAAGAATAATGTCGTCTGCCTTGTGCAATTTGTAAAGTATGCAAGTGTCGCCGAATGTTACTTTCGAGTTCAGGCAGCCATACAGGAAAAGGTAGAGAAAAGTAGCGCTGACTGAACGTGCCTGTGATCTGTCCTTAACGAGTGGCAATGGAAAGGCAACAGAGCCTGCTGACTGTCATTAAGTGCTGACTGAACGTGCCTCGGCTAGGTCCCATTCAACAGCCATTGGCATAGTAACGGCAACAGCTTCTTTTGATGGTTACTCCAGTGAAGTGGAAGTAATTCAGTTTGATGTATACTTCTCACGATGCTGTTTCCGCTGAAGACAGCTACCCTTTGTCGGTGGAGTGCTGGCCAAGTCGATAACGAACCACCTTAAAGAAGCGGAAAGACTCAGTCCCGCCGACCCCCTCCTGTACCCGACCCCCTCCCACCTTGAGATGTAAACGCCTTACCCATGTAGACAGAAAGAAATGACAGCTCTGTGCCTACCATGGCGTGCTGCCCCTAGGGTTAGCAACCCAGCTTCTCACAGATAGACTTGGCGTGAAAAAAAATGGAAAAGAATACAGTGCCATGCAATGCCAAATAAGAGAGAAGCTTCGTTTTGCTTTTTCCGCTGATAATTCACCCCATCAATTCACCCCATCCACACTTGTATCCCTTTCCACTCGCACGTAAACACGAGGCACACTATTTTATTGTATTTAGACATGGCCTACCGATTCTAGGTAATTACATCATTGAAATTAGAGGTTTGCAATAGTAATCCAGTCGGTGTACCTGATGGGAATACGCGTTTCTTTCGACAGCGCCCACGGAATACTACTTGTCTTACTGGCTATGCTGGAAGGATACCCAATGAATATGCATATCGGAGGGCTAGCACGCCAGCGGGACAGTGAAGATAGAATACAAAATGCTAGGTACACCGAAGCAGAAATCCCAGACGAGTGATTGGTTACAGAAACGCTGGCCGTCCAGTTGTCCATTGCCATGGGAGTCCTGTGCTACAACACCGCATTCAGCGCGGCGCCAGTTCGGTCTGACCGTAATCGAATCCCCTGCCAGGAGGCCAGGGATGATTTCATTTTGCCGGTGGTTCTGTCAGATAGCCGTTTACAATGCTTTGGACAGTGGAGACTGTGGGCAGACACCCCCAGATGGACGTACAAAGGATTTCACTTATATGCCCAGGCTGGACTTGAGTTGTGCGTCACTGAAGCGGACATTGCAATGCTCTGGAAATCACTCCCAACCATGTTGGTGAGGTCATTCTAAAATGAAAGGCATCTATGATAGATTTTTCCGGCATGGGTGTTTGTGCGCGCGCGCATGTGTTTGGGGGGTGGGGGGAGGAGAGGCGCACCTTCGCACACTGTAGACTTGAACACGATTCATATTCACACACTGCCCAGATGGACAACGCCAAGAGATAAATTAACCCAAAAGTGTTCTCCCTATTGCTGATGGCAAGACAGAGAGACATCAGTTCCTTGAATCTTTGCTTTGGTGCCTTTACGATGTCAGATAGCGCAATATGACTGGATGCACCGTGCATGGAAAATGGCCGTGAAAACCAGTGTTAGTTCGTCAGTAACAGAACCAAAATACCGTTCAGAACTCGTTTCATGACCACTGTGGTTCTTGGGCAATTTTCAAGGGTTGTAAGAAACATGCATCATAAAATGCTAATAACACTTCAGTCAGCTTTCCCACCGATATCAGTTGTTGCCCGGATGACATGACATGCCAACCATCTATTCATCATTATTGACTCACTGTTTCTTTCCGTGTTGCACGGAACGCAGTCCGTTTCACACCGCGGTTGAGTATGAAGCTTAATGTTCGCACGGTTACAGCAGTGTATATATGGCTGAAAGAGCGAGCTGATACTTTTAGCGCGTTGCACCCTATTGTTTGAATAAACGCATACTTTAACAGGCCATAAACGTTAACGTTTTATTCATCTTGTGCAGTTTGAACCAAGGTCAAGGTCAAAGTGGTTGTTACTTTATTCACTTTGAAATTCTAAGACAGTGCGATTCGCGACGATATGGCGCCTTTTCTTCTCGGCATTCCATCCACCCCCTCCCTTCTCGTCCCCCTTCTTTTCCTCCTTACCCACCCTGTCCACCCGCAACCCATCCAGCAGCAACGTTTGCAAACCTTTCACCCATAATAGATAAATGTTACAAGGTTGACTATTGATCGCGGTTCAGTATTTAAACGTGTGTTGACAGGACACGTCATGTTTGCGTCACCACAGATAGACGAGATAGACTACAGGGGCTTGAGAAAGAATGGAAACGTTCCACAATCCACATTGCGTGTTGTCGCGACTACGAGTGTAGGTCAAGGTCAATGCAATCAATTACATTCAGCAATATGAAAAGCACGCATCCACTGATCCTCGTCACTGACTACGGCTCGGTGGTGTATAAGATATCAATAATCGTTGACAGGCCGCCACATACAGCATGCCACTTCCTTCCTGTTTTTAAAATTCACAACCACAAAACAAACAAAATCTTGACAGAAGTGAAAGTAAATGATCTCCCCGTCAGCGCTGGTGTTTTCAGTTTGTGCTGTTGGACGAATTTCACAGTTTTCGGACATATGTAGTTTATACTACATCAGCGGGGTTTTTTTCGCCTACTTGTTTGATCTTTTTGCTTGTTTGATTTGTTGTTTTTTGCCATCCAGAAGGGGAGATAAAATTTGATTGAGTCAATGACAGCGTCGAACAGGAAGATTGAAAAAAAAACCCAAACAACCGTAAACTGCTTGAAAACAGTGATGATAGCCATAATGCTATTAGTAGCAGCTTCAGTTAAAGAGTAGACACGTCGGTATGACATTCTTCTGTAGGGACTACAAGCGCAAAATACTGTTCATTGATCAACAGTATCGGTAGTCGTGTAGACTGGATCATCCGTCACATTAAGAGGATGGTTTGCTGATTCAGAGTCTAAAGTCTGAGTGAAGTCATCCATTGTAGTGTGTACATTCTTAACTTTGTAATAGAAAAGCCGGCTGTCGGATGCCTGTTCAGTTGATTCTATTGAATATGCTCCATTCGTTTGTGTCTGGCTGACCCTACCCCTCTCCACCGCCCAAGATCTGTCACCAGACACCAGCGAGAGAAAGCGGGCAAGAAAAGTGGCCGTGGTTCCCCCCAAATCGTATCGCAGTTGACAGCCTGGGTGAGCACTGATCGATTTTCCTTTCTGGAAGGGAATACGTTGCGGTGCCGATTGAAGCCCGGCCGCCCGGTCCCCGTGTGCGCTCTCTCTCTCTCTCTCTCTCTCTCTCTCTCTCTCTCTCTCTCTCTCTCTGTCTCCCCTTTCCCCTGTCTCCGCCTGTCCTCTCTGTCTCTCTTCTGCCGCTAAGGTCACTGTATGCAACAAGTTCTTCGTTGCATGCATTCCAAGTGCCTCACACTGCTATTAAGTTTGTCAGTTTCCTGGTTGTTAATGGCTCCGTGGATGCGTATACTTTCCAGTGCGTGTGTGTAGTAAAAATGTGGACAGGCAATTTATTTTTCAACTCTAGAAATAGATACCGTGTGTTACCTCAGTAACTCCCTCAGCGGTCACTGTGGTGCTTCATTGTCACGTCGTGGTTTGTTTGACAAGTCACGAATGGTCAGCATCCATTCAGCACACCGATTTCGGATTGATCGCTTCATGTTTCTACAGAGCTGTTCGCACGTGGTGCCTGTGTTTTTAAAACAGAATTTCAATTGCTGGAGAAAGGATATTGTTGGATGGGGAGAGAAAACGTGCGGCCCGAAATAAGGAATCGATACAGCGCATTGTGTCGATGATGACCAGGTTGTGGAGATGGGGGCTTGTAGTTCCAAGCGTTCCTTTCATCCCGCTGTGCCTTCTTCCAGCAAACGATTGAGGTAACCAGTCTAACAGTATCATCTTTTGCAGTCTTTGCTGTCTGGTTTGTGTTGCAGGTTTTTTTTTTTTTTAAATCTCATTTATTCTTCTTCTTCCGTCTATTCACTTTTGTGACAATAGAGGGGAAAGGTGGGTGAGAACAGAGTGTTGGGTGCGATATATCAAGTTAACCGCACTTACTTTGTGTGGTCCTGACTGGGGTAAAACCGTAGCTGTAATCGACAGGTCCTAGTTTGTATTTTCTTTTATGTTCAATTTTCAGTTACACGTATGCCTCATGTCATCAGTTCTACACCGGGGAAGGTAATGAATTAATACACTTCTCTGATATTGAGGCATGAAGCAATAATTGAGTCGATTAGAAGGCTTCACTCCCAAGTCACAAGGTCCAGAGTTCGATTCCCAGCAGGTACGTTGAAGCTGAAGAGCGACACTAGAGTTTTCCACTTTCCCAGGGCAACACATGCGCAGAATTGCTAGTGCCAAGACCCCTTTATATATAAGTTCGGTATAAACTAGTTTCGCACGTGTTTCACAGGTTTAAATGAGTAGCCTATCTTTCACTGAGAGATCGTCTGCAGAAAGATAAGCCATTGCTTAGCTGTCTTCAGTTCATTGATGAACTCACTATCACTGCGCTGTCTGGACTCTCTCTCCTCTCTCTTTTTTTTTTTACTCCTGTTTTAGGCTAGTGGGTCTGATACGGACGTTAAACACGCCAGAGCTCCCGTAATCTGTGCTAGCTTCGGTGGATTATGGAAACACGAAAATGCCCAGTACGATATTCAGAGGAGATGAGGTTCCGTCAAACATCCCTGTCATTGACTACTGAAATGCTGTGGAGGGACACGGGTCTGCAACGAGTACCACGGTGCTTCTTCTGCTTGAGGACAGTGCCTGTCATAATTATCATTTCATCCCCCATTCCCTTCCCTCCTCCCCCACCTCCGGACCCATCTCTCTCTGTTTATATGTGTTTGTATGTCTAGACTCGCTGTCTGCTATATGTTAGTGAAGATAAAAGGGCGGGGGAGGGTGAAGAAGGGTGGTGCTGGTACTTTCCTTGTTCGTTTTGAATCGTCTTGGTTTTCTTTAAGTTTCGAACGGATCTTTCTTCCATTTTCTTTGTCATTCATATCAAGATCTACCTGAAACGCATAACTTTTGATGCTGGGGAACAGGGTTACAGCCTTTGTTATGGAATGATCCATCTCAGAATGCAAGACTGACAGACATGTTAAGTTAAAAACTGTTCATTAGCTGCGTACGCCGGATATTGTTGCTTAGACAAAATTTCAACATTTCAGCAAAGTACTGTACGTGCTTTTTAAAGTATGTATTTGCATCTAACGTTAAGAGTTGTACATGCCATTTTTTCAATTCAACTCAGATGCCAGAGTGTCAACAGAAGTGGTGCTCATTACCAGTAGATACTGTTGGGACCGCCGATTTGTCGCATACGCCGATTTGTCGCACGTGCGACAAATCAGCGGAAAAAGGGGTGTGCTGAACCGCCGATTTGTCGCACAAGCCGATTTGTCGTACGTGCGACAAATCGGCGGTCAGCCTCACGCTGCTTTGTCGCACATGTATAGGGGCGTGTGTGTGTGTGTGTGTGTGTGTGTGTGTGTGTGTGTGTGTGTGTGGTGAATGGGAGAGAGAGATGAAAAGACAGAGAGAGAGAAGCAGACACAGACAGTGTGTGTGTGTGTGTGTGTGTGTGTGTGTGTGTGTGTGTGTGAGAGAGAGAGAGAGAGAGAGAGAGAGAGAGAGAGAGAGAGAGAGAGAGAGAGAATGCGTGGCGCCCAATGTACTATATAGGTTCCCATGGTCGCCTGAAAGCTATTTGCTATTTTTGCAAAATAATTAAAAGATTTTTCATTTCATTCATTCATTTTCGTTTCATTTTTCATTTCATTTTCATCTCTCTCTCTCTCTCTCTCTCTCTCTCTCTCTCTCTCTCTCTCTCTCTCTCTCTCTCTCTCTCTCTCTCCCCCCCCCCCACCACACACACACACACACACACACACACACACACACACACACACACACACACACACACATACACACACACACACACACACACACACACACACACACACACACACCCTATACATGTGCGACAAAGCAGCGTGAGGCTGAACCGCCGATTTGTCGCACGTACGACAAATCGGCTTGTGCGACAAATCGGCGGTTCAGCACACCCCTTTTTCCGCTGATTTGTCGCACGTGCGACAAATCGGCGTGTGCGACAAATCGGCGGCTCTCAACTCTTCCGGTTTGACAATTATTCGCTCTTGATATTGCTACACAGAATGGCGTGAACACGCGCCAACAAAGACAGACTATTCACTGGTTACACTGCATAAATGAGTTATAAATTGAGGATAAAACAAGGAATTCGCTTGTGACTTAGGAAGCTTTAGTCATACTACTGCGGCCTTTCGGCCTACGTCTGGACATATCTAACGTTAAGATGTTCCACATTTTCAGACGAAGGCTGAAAGGCCCAAATATTGGAATGAAAGCTTCCTAAGTAAGCAGGAAATTTCTGGTTTTATTCTTGACACGCGCACACAAACACACACACACGCACGCACGCACGCACGCACGCACGCACGCACGCACGCACGCACGCACCATATCAGCAGCAGCAGCAGCAGCAGCAGCGTCGTCGTCGTCGTCGTCACCAGCGTCATTTGTGGAACAACTGTAGATATGTTTGTTTTCCATTTTTCTTTTCCCATAATCGGAGAGTAAGAAACAATGCTTGAGAAAATGTAGCTCAAGATAAACAAGAGGCGATTTGCCCACACGCAACAGCAGGATGAGAAGAACAGGGTGAGTGAGGAAGGAGAGGGGTATTTATCTAACAACAGCTGCGGACAAACATACAGAAGTGTACATGGCAGTTAATACAAACAGTAGCAGGCGACTCAGCAAGTACCCACTTCTGAAAATGTGCCGTACGAAGCAATCATCTCCCCGTTCCCCATTTGGCTACTCCCCTCTCCCGCCTACTGCCCCTCTAATCTCTTCACCCTGCGATAGTCAGTCCTGCCTAATCCCCCACCCCCTTCCCCTCTCCACCACACGCCTTTCCCCACCCACGCTTCTATCTTACACTCTCGGCTTATCCTTCCCCCCTCTCCTCCAAGAGCACTTGGCTGGATATTATGACTGATTTTTGC
>JADBJO010001800.1:147806-150306 GCA_016801955.1 Conus betulinus | reverse complement strand
AAATTTTATTTGTTAGCTGTTGTGTTCCTTTCATAAAAAGAGGAAAAATTCTCTTGAGACGTTTCACAGATTCATATGAAATTAAGGTGCTTACAGAATACCCGCAATCGGTGCGACATGACATTGAAAAAAATGACGGCGTCCTTCGGTTAAATTCTCTGTGTGTGTGTGTGTGTGTGTGTGTGTGTGTGTGTGTGTGTGTGTGTGTGTGTGTGTGTGTGTGTGCGCGCGCGCGCGCGTGTGTGTGCGCGCGTGTGCGTGTGTGCGTGTGTGTGCGCGTGCGTGTGTGCGCGTGCGTGCGCGCGTGCGTGTGTGCTCGTGCGTGCGTGGGTGTGTGCGTGCATGCGTGTGCGTGCGTGCATGCGCGCGCGCGCGCGCGCGCGCGCGTGTGTGTGTGTGTGTGTGTGTGTGTGTGTGTGTGTGTGTGTGTGTGATCCCTTCGTAAAGTTATGATATAAAAAACATTTGTTCATCAACTTAGCCTGATTCTTTCCTGCTCCAAGATTTTATACAAATCTGTGAATGCGGTGAAGTTCATCTGATCACCAACATTGCTTATGCATCTCTCACACCTCTGCTTTCCAGCGACAAAACCTACCCACAGCGAAACTGAGTCTCACGTCTCCCGCGCTGCATTTTCCACACTGTGACCACATCTTCACACCCTTGTGAATGAAACTGTCGTCTTACAGACACATTCATGCACGGACCAAGCCCCTTTCACCATGTTTTTTTTCTTTTCCTCTGATGAATAAAGCTCCTTGTCCTTCTGTCTTTTCGATAAGAAAAGAGGCTGAAATAAATCGGAACCCAGTGTTGTACTTGAAAATAAGCTGGTTAGTCTTGATGTCGCCGCAAGTTGCGAACTCCTGTTTTGACCATTGAAAACCCATCATTCTAACAGGGCAAAAAGTGAGGTAGTAGGCATTTCAAGCTGTTTAATATTACCGTCAACTTTCAAAGTATACATGACGTAGGTGTCTAGTACATTAGTTTAAAGTTGATATTCCCCTGACTACTATTTTCACGCGTGAACTCTGTGTGTGTGTGTGTGTGTGTGTGTGTGTGTGCGCGCGCGCGCGCGCGCGCGCGCGCGTGCGTGAGTGCGTGCGTGCGTTTCCCCTACATCAACATAATTCCCGCACACGTTGCAGAAGAGTCTGGAAGAAAAAAATAAATAAAAAAACATGTGGGCGTTAAAGATTGAGTGGCAGTGAAGTGAATGCCGTCTGGTTTGATGCGCCTTCGGCTCTGGCACAGATTTATCGTTGTCATGAATAGGGAAGACAAGAGAGCACAGAAGGAAAAGAGTGACGTTATGCGTTATGTCCCCGTTGCTGTCATTTAACGAGTAATGGAAACCAACCTGTTTTTCTAGACATTCTTGTCGATTATGGGATTGTGCAATCACAGCTTAGTGTGAAATGCTTATATGAGAGAGAGAGAGAGAGAGAGAGAGAGAGAGAGAGAGAGAGAGAGAGAGAGAGAGAGAGAGAGTTTTCATCGAAAATATGCTTGAGAAAATAGTGAGAGAGACGAAGACAGATGACAGAACGAGACAAACAGGGAATTAACTGTTCGTTTTTGTTTCAGATCCAATCTTCAGTTAGCAGAAAAGTACCACAAGGCGGAATGTGAGTACGGTCTTTGGATTTTTTTTCGTTATTCTCATTTTCAGTTATTTTGGTTGTTTTATTCATGTATTTATTGATTTATTTTCATTGCTTTAGATTTGGCATTTTTTCCGGTATGAGTTTAAAGGACGAGAGAAACTCTGGTCTAAAAGGTCGGCATTATTGCGTTCAACTTCATTACCTCTAGTTGCAAAGAGAGACGACTACATGCGGAAATCTAAACAAATCTTAAATAGATGTTAGCGACCCCCCCCCCCCCCCCCCCCACCCCCCCCCCCCCCCCCCCCACCCCCAAAAACCGTGGACAAACGAATCACAAGACAAAACACGACGCGTTTCGACCTCATAGGTCTTCTTCAGGCAAGATACAAAACAATTCGTTAAACACTTAGGACGACGAATTGTTTTGTATCTTGCCTGGAGAAGACCTAAGAGGTCGATACGGGTCGTGTTTTGTCTTGTGATTCGTTTGTCCATGGTTTTTTTTTAGCGGTTCGCTAACATTCATTACCTCTGTACATGTCTCTGGTTTCTTCAGTCTGAAATAGAGAAGCATACTTCCCTTGCTTTTTCCTTTCCCTCTCAGATCTCTCATTTTACTTATCAGACAAGAAATTTTTATTATTGTCAAATATTCGGGTTTTTTTTATTTAGCTGAATAAAAAAAGATAAAAGATAAACTCACTCATCGTAGTTTTGCTAATGAAAAAAAAAAGATAAAAGATAAACTCACTCATCGTAGTTTTGCTAATGAAACAAAGATAACAGATAAACTCGCTCATCGTAGTTTTGCTCCGGACAGTGGGGTGGAGGGAATATAGGGAAGTTATGAATGAGGCTTAGTTGTGTGTGGCAAGGGAGGGGAG
>JADBJO010001800.1:137806-142806 GCA_016801955.1 Conus betulinus | reverse complement strand
AGTTCACCGTGATATCCGTTACTAACAGCTGTGTAACGGCCTGTGACGGTTTTTCTTTTTTTTATGTAATATCTCCAAAAGTACTTGGCCGAACTTTGTAAAAATTAGCTGGTACGTTCATTATGGGTTACGGATGATGCCCGATGTTTTAGTTTACCCCGTTATAGCCGTTACTAACGGCTGTAACGGCCTGCAACGCTTTTTTTTCTTTTTTATGGAATATCTCAGAAAGTACTTGGCCGATCTTTCTGAAAATTTGTAGGTATGTTCATTATGGGTCTCTTATAATGCCCGATGTTTTAGTTTACCGTTATAGCCGTTACTAATGGCTGTAACGGCCAGTAACGGTTTTTCTTCTTTATCGAATATTTCCGAAAGTACTTGACCGATTTTTTTTTTTTTTTAAATACTTGGCCGATCTTTGTGAAAAATTAGCAGGTGTGTTCATTATGGGTCACGGATGATGCCCAGTGTTTTAGTTTACCCCGTTATAGCCGTTACTAACGACTGTAACGGCCTGTAACGGTTTTTTTAAAATGGAATATCTCAGAAAGTACATGGCCGATCTTTGTGAAAATTAGCAGGTATGTTCATTATGGGTTACGAATAATGCCCGATGTTTTAGTTTACCGTTATAGCCGTTACTAACGGTTTTTTCTTCTTCATGGAATATCTGAGAAAATACTTGGCCGATCTTTGTGAAAATTAGCAGGTATGTTCATTATGGGTCACGGATGATGCCGGATGTTTCAGTTTACCGTTATAGCCGTTACAAACGGCTGTAACGGCCAGTAACCTTTTTAAAAATGGGATAACTTGGAAACTACTTGCCCGGTCTTTCTGAAAATGTGTAGGTATGTTCATTATGGCCGACGGATGATGCCCGACGTTTTAGTTTACAGTTATAGGCGTTACTAACGACTGTAACGGCCCATAATGTTTTTTATTTTTTATGGAATGTCTCAGAAAGTACTTGGCCGATCATTCTGAAAATCTGTAGGTATGTTCATATGGTTTATAGATCATGCCCGACGTTTCAGTTTACCGTTATAGCCGTTACTAATGGCTATAACAATCCATAACGGTTTTTCTTTTTTTTCATGAGATATCTCAGAAAGTGCGTGGCCGATATTTCTGAAAATTTGTAGGTATGTTCATTGTGGCTCACGGATGATGCCCGATGTTTAAGTTTACCGTTATAGCTTTTACTAATGGCCCATATTGGTTTTCTTCTTCTTGATGGAAAATCTCAGAAAGGTCATGGCCGATCTTTCTTAAAATTTGTAAGAATGTTCATCATAGGTCACAGATGATGGCTGATGTTTACCAGAATAGCCATTACTAACGGTTACACCAGCCCAAGACGGTTTTCCTCTTTATGGAATATATCACGCGTATTCAGGATAAACTGGGAGTATGTTATATGCTTTGCATCTTGTTTTGTTATCAGTTTGTATGGTTGTCTCGGTCTCCGGTCTGTCTGTCCGACTTTTTCTTGCTCTCTAATTATATTGGTTTGTATTGTTCCTTCCCAAACCAGTGAAGATTGCCGACTTACAAGAGGAAGCTCAGGAAGCGACCCTGCAGCTGGAGCGAGAAAAACATCGATGTTCCAAACTTGAGGTAATTAATTGTGTTTAATAAATTAGATTTTGCTAGATTGTCAATAATTACTTTGTCGATCCTTAGCTGTTTTGTTGTTTTGGTTACCTTGCTGTCTATTTTTTATTTGTTATTTTGCCTAGACTTGCCTGTAGATTTCATTCACACACTCCAACCCGGCTCCATTCCTGCCTCCAACCTCCTGGTTACGCCAGCCTCCCTTTTTCGGGGTCAGAGTTTAGATAAAGATTAAAAAAAAATTCTGAAGTCTGAAGCTTAACAGATAGGAAGTTGTACGGTTATTCAGTAGTTATCTGACCGCTTTTATTACATATCTTAAAATGTGAAATATATAACCATCTGTACTATTCCATTTATTTCTTCGTAAATTTTGTAAATTTGTTTGTTCCTTTGTTTGTGTGTTAACTTACGACATTTCTTGGTTATGAATAGGAACAAGACGTGTGAGTGACAAAGTAACATTTTGTGTGATTTTTTGATGTACACCAGGCTATCAGAATCAAGGCAAATGACATATCAACGCCTCGTTCTGTTCAGGAACTGATGAAAATTACCGGAAGCTTTGACCATTCCCAGCTGCCAGTAAAATGTTCAGACTAATCCCCGGAACTCCGATCTGTCCTCGGATTCCTCCTTGTATTCCAAAGTTTTGAATTCTGATTGTCCTTATTTCCAAGAAGGATTTAGAATTATGAATGGACAAATCGAAATTTCTTTAAATTGACGAATTGGATTCTACGAAAGACAGGAATTTCAGAATGGCAAAAAAGAAAAAAAGGAATTCCGATCTGATTGAAGAAAATTCTTGAATAAGGCAGGTTTCCGATTTGACATTTTTCGTGTGTACTACAGTCTGAAATTGCACGTCTCCATTGGTGTAAAATTTTGGCATATGTTCTTCTTCAAAGTTCGGATATCCAGATTTACGAGAAACGTTAAATCATAGAAGCGAATGGGATCGTTCTGTTCGGGCCAAGTTCTTTTATGGCCCAGCACCTCAAAGGCCCACTGCTACAATGGTCCAGTTCCATTAGGGTCGAGTTCGAATACGGCCAAGTACCATTGGGCACAAGTTCCATTATGGCCCAATTTTGATACAACCCAATTCCATTTAAGACTTAATTCCAGTAGGGCTAAATAACATCAAGGACCAGCACAAGTGAGTATTAACTGGTCCCTTTCCGACGAGAGAGAGAGAGAGAGAGAGAGAGATGAGCAGTAAATCACCTCTCTCCCGAAAATTCAAACGACAGAACATATCAGTCAAAGCCAGTGGCATCTGAAATTCAGGGAGAGTGATTCTGGACATGCGCCCATTTAGATAAGATGGGAGAGCACGGGCACGTGCCTATGTTCTCTCCATGGGTTGATTTTGGATCATGCCCCAATTCGGTCACTGGGTGGGTGGGTGGGGGGGGGTTGGAACAACGTGGGGAGGGATTCTAGCTCAGGTCCAGTATCACCACCTTTACAAACTCAGGTGGTTTGTGCTCCGTTTTATGTTTTGTCGTTAAGGACAGTTTGACAGTTTGATGGAGTTTAGAACGTAAAGGGGAGGTCGTCTGGATTTACTTCCCAGGGGAAACAGTTAGGGTACATGCCCTTTCTTACCCGCCAGGGAGAGATTTTGGGCGTGGAGTGGTTACGGCTAGTTACACCGGCAACCAGACATAGACGATAACAAATACACGAGAGACAGAAATCCCTCTCCCACACCCTCTGCTTCTCTGTCACGTCCATCGGTCAGATAAGTAAATGAAGCAAATCAGAAAGAAACGTACTGGGCCCTGATAGTACTGACCCAATTGGTAATTAGCCCTATTGAATTAGGCCCTACAGGGATTGGGACCTGATGGAATGGATGTGATTGTGTCTAATTCCATTTCGTCCCAGTCCCGTTAAGGTCTAAATCCGACACAAGGCCCAGTGCTTGGACGCAAAGGTTCTGGGACATAATGGAAACACTTTTTGAAAAGTTGATTCCATTAGGAGGACCAGACAGGGTCCTGTGGGAACTGGGCGCTAATGGTGCTTGGCCCTTGTGGCATTATTCCAAGATTGTCAGCTAACTTTGTTTGTAACATTTCGTAGTTCCAGAGTGTCTTAGCTACAAATCCAGAAATTGCTGAGTGTTGCTACGAAAGAGTTTGTAGGTCAATTCATGTTCTGGCTCTTAAACGGGGGACATTACTGTGATTTAACACAAACTTGGTATGGAAACAAGTTGCTGTCTTTGTGTTTATAGTAAAGACAATAGATGTATTATGCCGTGGTTGCAGCAGTAGTAGTAGGAATATTGTCTTTGTCTTGTAATTTGTCTCATTCGTTTGGCGGAACAGTAAATCTTCTTTTAAGTTTGTTTTAAGTGACTTGATTTTGGCTGTTTTTTTTCCCCTCTGGCAGTGTTTTCATGTTTTTGATTCATGCTGGCTGACTGACCCCCGTGGTATGCATTGCCATTTATCTAATTATAAGTTTATTCATTTATCCATTATATATTTCATATCATTTATTAATTGATCGCTTTTTCTTTCTTTGTATCCTTTAAGTTGAAAAGTAGCACGCACGATTTCTCCTTAGAGACCTTTTTTTCCCTTTGGGTGATGCTGGTAATTACCTTCAAGACAACTACCAATTACTGTCACCAACTTTTTTTTTACTGTCACCAACTTCTTTTTCTTTCAGACAGGTGGCTGAATCAATAAACGAATTGTATTGGATAGGTCGCTGACGTATATGTGAACGAAAACCAGAATTTTCCTGCACCAGGGGAAGTAATTCATGATACAGAAGGCTGAAGGAGTTACTTTCTTTTTTTCCCTTACATTTTTTTTTTTATTTTGAATTTTGTTTGTTTGTAAAGAACATGTAAAAAAACCCTAACACATCAATGTTTTTATCGGCAGAAAGTTTTACCATTCCATGAACCTGTTTTACTCTGTAGATAGTAGGCATTTTATGAGGATAACATCACATTGTTCACGTTCGGTGTGAGTTAAAAATTATCCTATTAATATTGCGAACAGTCCAAGACTACCGCGAAAGAACAACTTGTCCCTGAAAGCTTTTGCTGTGAGGAAACTCAACCTTTCATCGCGAATAAAGCCATGTTTTGCCGTTTGATGATTGGGGTGGAAATTGCTAGTATAGACGGGGGTTACTTACCTTGTTCCTGTGGCGATTGATCAGTAGGGAACAGGTTGCTGGTATTGACAGGGATTACTTCTGTTCTCAGTGGGGATGAAATTGCAGGCATGGAAAGGGGTTACATCCCCTGTACTTGTAGCGAACAGATACATGATTTGCCCGTCTCATCAGTGGGGAAGCAATTCTGTTATAGACAGGGGTTACATCCCCTGTACTTGTAGCGAACAGAT
>JADBJO010001800.1:117806-130306 GCA_016801955.1 Conus betulinus | reverse complement strand
CTCACCCCCAGTTTTTTGTTTGTGTTTTTGTTTTGCTGTTTTCCCTACATGTCCCAGTTGTGGGATTTTTCTCACGCCTCTCATTTTGACAGCCCCCCCCCCCCTACCCCCCAACGACCACACCTATATCTACCAGTCGTAATCCGGGCACAGGCAGTCCTCAGAGATAATCATTTTCATGTCATCTTTTTGGAAATCCACTAGAGGACACAATGCATTGCTATCATGTCGTTTCTGTAGTGTTGATTCCACTTGGAGCTTACTTGTGGCAAAATTACTGGTGGTCCATAACTTGCAGAGAATTTACCGTGTGTGACGCGTTTCAGTAACCTCGCAAAGTGTGGGACACATCCAGTCACCTAGCAATACATACCCCTTCAGAATGTCCAGTCTTCATTAATTCAGTGGACCTAGTATGTAAGACAGTGAACTTTAAAAAAAAGGGTGAAAACCATAGTCAACAAACAAAACTTAAAGCAACTGAAGCTGCAATTAAACAACAATAACAGGCATTTTTGTTTTTTTATCGTTGATTTAGGGACATACTTTGCTAAAAAAAAAAAAAAAAAAAAAAAAAAAAAAAAGCAGACAAACAATTTTTTTTTTACTCCGTCTTTGTATCACAATGATTCACAATGTAGCAGCAGATTGATGCACTTAGAAATTCTACGAAAATTGTAATAATAATAATTCTTTCCTGCAGTCCTTTTTGTAAACATTTCACAAAGATGGATTATTGTTTCCTGCTTACAATGCATGGCATGATAAGACACTAGCAATCTGCTTATAGATACCGTACAGATAGATCAACGACTACACTTACAAGCGGAGGGACATAGAGAAACACACAGACAAAAATGCAGAAAACAAAAGCTTTCCTTCCAAAGCATATAATTCTTTCCTGAGGTCCTTTTTGCATGCATATCACGAAGAGTGATTATTGTTTTCTGTTAAAAATGCATGGCATGATAAGACAATAAAAATTTACATATAGATAAACATACAGATCAACAACTGTACTTACAAGCAGAGTGTTATAGAGAAACACAAACAAAAATGCGGAAAACAAAACTTTCCTTCCAAAACACACTCACCCAGCTCCTCCTCCCTTTTCCCGCAACACGTACAGATAGGTGTAGCGCAAGCGCATGCATACACAGATAATCAGTGATTTAATAGAGCTATCTGTGTTGTATATGTGTGTGTGTGTGTGTGTGTGTGTGTGTGTGTGTGTGTGTGTGTGAGTGTGAGAGAGAGAGAGAGAGAGAGAGAGATTGGAGGGAAATGCGATAACATGGATGTGAGGAAGATGTGGAAGGGCAAAAAGAGAGCGGATGAGTCGGAGGGGTTACGGAGGTGAAAAGGAAGGTGCACACACCGCCTTCCCACGAACACACTGTAGTCTTTCACTCCGTCTATAAACATGTTCCAAGGAACTCGGAGACGGCAGCGTTTCAAGACAAACATGATGAATCGATTTTCCGAAGTCGAAGATTGTTTTTAAGTGGCAAACGACCGTTGCTCCTTTGGGGAGAAGGTGTGTTTTTTAAAAATAGAAAAAAGGTCGGTCAGGAAAACGGCGAGATTTGAGCCGAATGCCTGCGCATCCATGCCTTGCTTTAACGGCTGAAAGAGAGTCGGTGGTTTTTTTTTTTTTTTGTTGTTGTTTTTTCTCCAGTTTAAAAAAAAAACTTAATTGGTCTACGTCGGCGTAGCGTGACTTCCAAATGACAGTTTTCTTTGAACATCTACATGCGATTGGGGCATGCTTACCTTTCGATATTGGTTTTGTTATTAATGGGACGCAACTGTCATGTACTTTAGGAGCAAGTTATCCGATTGTCTTGACGACGAGTTGATATGGTATACGACACGAAACGGCTTCGCCTGTGATTCACTGAACGCTTTTCTAACACAAATACTACACGGTGGCTGCGACGGGATGAACTCGACGATCCACTTATTGCTCGCATTCAGGCTTCAAATCTACGGTGACCCAAACCATTTGATGGAATGGCAGCCAGTTGGAAAGTCTGGTCTCAGCGGTTCGATCGCTACTATCACGCACCACGGCTTCATCACAAAGATCGACAAGAACAAGTCTCGGTCTATCTATACGCTGTGGGTGAGTCAGCAGACGATCTTCTGACTGCCCAGCAGATCAGTGAAGAAGAGATAACTTACCAAGAACTCAAAAGCAAGCTTGACAATCACTTTGCTGAGAGAAAAAAAACGTAATCGTTGAAAGAGCAAAGTTCAATCAAAGAAAACAAAAAAACCAGGAGAACCCACTGACAGTTTAATTCAAGATCTCCATAAACTAGCTGCAGATTGTGAGTTTCGACAATTCAAAGAACTCGTCCGAGACAGAATTGTAATCGGAGTATTGAACGACTCACTGTCGGAAGACTCTTACCATGGCAGTTCAGATCAGCAGACAAGTAGAAACTTGATGGGAATGGCAACCTGTACTCAGAGATAATCCAGAAGTCAGTGCAGTGAATCAGGAAACTACACACAACAGAAATTTCTGAAAAACACTACAGCTCCCTCATCTTCCAGAAAATCTTCCTTATTTGAAGACAGACATGAACAGAATTGCTACTACTGCGGACGAGAACAGCACCCAAGACACCAGTGTCCTGCCAGAAATGTCATCTGTGCCCCGTGTCACAAAAGAGGGCATTACAAAGCAGTCTGTCGCAGCTCAGGAAAGAAGTCCATCCATGAACTCATCAATGACTGACTCCCTGACCGACCAATTTTCTGAGTGCAATTTTCAAACTGAAAATCGGGAAGACTCAGAAATATTCTTCGGATCTCTTGATCATGAACTTGCTGAAATGTGGAGAGCTGCACTGGATATCAGTGGTCACCCAACGACATTTAAACTCGACACAGGGGCGTCTGTGTCAGTCATCAGCAACAAAGAATCATGGGTTCAAGACATACCACTCCAGACTGCAGACAAGATTCTACGTGGACCAGGTGGATCAATTTTGTCACCAGTAGGTGCCTTCAAGGCCTCCATCTCATACCATGGCAGCAGTAACAGTAACAGAAACAGTATATGTGCTCTACAATCAGCCATTCTCTGTCTTGTGCAGAAAAGCCTGCTTTGAGCTAGGCATGGTGAGAAGAGTGGATACAGTCAGAAAAGCCTGCTTTGAGCTAGGCATGGTGAGAAGAGTGGATACAGTTAGAAAAGCCTGCTTTGAGCTAGGCATGGTGAGAAGAGTGGTTACAGTAAGAAAAGTCTGCTTTGAGCTAGGCATGGTGAGAAGAGTGGATACAGTCAGAAAAGCCCTGCTTTGAGCTAGGCATGGTGAGAAGAGTGGACACAGTCAAAACCACACCCACAAGTCAGGCCACATCAGACTCAAGATCACAACACAATTTATCTCTAGAGTCCTCAGTCAAGAGAGAATTTCCCATCTCTTCAGTGGACTAGGTCAGGTGAAAAAACCAATACACAATCAAACTCGAAGAGAATGCACAACCTATGTGCTCATCCACTGCCAGCAAAAGTAAAACAGACCTGGAAAACATGGTCCATCTGGGTGTCATATCTCCTGTGAGTGAACCAACTGACTGGTGCTCTGGCATTGTAGTGGTTCCCAAGCCAAATGACAAAGTCAGAATCTGTGTAGATCTCACGCAGCTCAACAAAGCAGTACACGGGAAATCTGCCGTATGTTCTCCGTAGATGAAAGTCTGGCAAAACGAGCCAAAGCGAGATCTTCGCACAACTGGACTGCAGAGCGGCTTCTGGCAGATCCCAGTGTCACCTCAATCAAAACTTTTCACCACTTTCATCGCGCAATTCGGTCAGTTTTGCTTCAACCGCCTTCCATTTGGCATCAGCTCAGCTTTGAGCAGTTTGCACAGAATACACCGACGGATAACAAACTCTTTCAGATCCGTCCAAACCTCTTTAAAGGAGTTCCTCTCATCTTCGTCTGGTGGTCGTAAGAGGAAACAGTTCTGTGCCGGCTGCACACCGGCCATTCGTATTTTACCCATTCCTATGTTTTAAAGAGTGAAGAAGCTCCGTGGTGCATTCCATGTCATGTGCCACTCACAATGAAACATATTCTTTTAGAGTGTTGGGACTTGCACGATGTGAGACACAAACATTTTACAGCAGATTCCATGAAAACCTTGTTCAGAGATGTTCCGCCTGACGCGATCTTTGAGTTCTTGAAAGAGGTTAATTTTTTTCATCGGATCTGAGATTTAACAGTGGAAAGATTTTTAACAAAGTTTTGGTTGAGTTTTTAGACGATGCATTTTAAAAGAATTGTGTGAATGAATGACCTGTGAGTTGATTTTAACGTGGTGACAGCCCTAATATGGCCCTGTGCGGTCGGCTGGGCTAAGCAAACATTATCTTATCTTATCCTAAAAAAATGATGATTAAAGTGCTGATTAACATTTTCATCCTTGCAAATGCTAAACAACTCATGACAAAATCTCCGAGAGGTTCTACAAAGGTGTCAGGATGCAAGACTGACTCCAAATGAAAGTGTGAGTTTTCACAAAAGTCAGGGAAATTCCTTGGACTTATCGTAGATGAAAATGGGGTTCACCCTGACCCTGGAAAAGTGGAAGCCAACAGAAAGTTTCCTTCACCAACAAACGTCACAGAGCTACAAAGATTCATGGGGATAGTCAGTCAGCTGGCAATATACATCCCCGAACTCGCTGAAATCAACGAACGCACCATTGCGCCAACTTTTTAAAAAGAACATTTCATGGACATGAACTGCACCCCAGGAGTCAGCATTTTAGCAAATTAAAACTCTGTTTACATCCCCGCACACAGTGATCCTCAAAAACCCACAATCATCGCAGCAGACGCTTCCAACAAAGGCACTGAAGCGGTTCTCTCACAAGTTCAAGTAGATGGAACACGGAAACCAGTCTGCTTCATCTCACTGATGCAGAACAGAACTATGCAGTGATAGAAAAAGAAGCCCTCGCTATAACATGGGGTTATAAGCGATTCAGTAACTACGTTTTTTGGCCTTCAGTTCACAGTAGAAACCAACCACAAGCTTCTAGCGCCGCTTCTGACCACTACTGAACTCTGCAAGATGGCATCCAGAATTCAGGGTTTTCGCTTGAGGCTTATGCCATACAGTCCAAAAGTAGTCCATGTACAGGAAAAATCTCAAATCACCGCTGACGCTTTGTCAGGAGCTCCAATTGCCTCTGTCAACTTAACTGACATTGATTTCATCAACGAAACGGCAAACTAGGCCGAACAAAGTATAGACATCCTGCCAGCCTCAGCAAATAAACTCGAGGAAATCTGCAAAGAATAAAAAGCTGATGACATTCAACTTCGAGTACGAGGATACTGCATCAATGGCTGGCCAGCATACATGCCTGAAAACCCCTTGTTCAAACAATACTGGACAGAGACCACTTCACAATCGTTGATGACCTGCTACTGTTCGACGATCGTCTTGTCATTCCCAGATCCAGAAGACTTGACATCATGAACAGGATACACGAAGGGCACTTGGAATCTAAACGAAGTGCGTTTGCCCGTTCAACATTCTGGTGGCCCAACATCACAACAAACATAGAAGGTATGACCAGAAACTGTCACACCTGTGCTACTCATCAACATTAACGAAAGGAACCTCTTCTGCCTTCATCGTTGCCTGATCGACCATGGTCACGCCTTGGGGTGGATCTTCTGGAATTGTTCGGGAAGGACTATCTACTCATCGTAGATTACTACTCAAGGTGGATGGAGGTGAAACTGGTACACAAATTTACCAGTGCAGCTATCATACAACAAATCAAATCTGTCTTTTTGCTGCGCAAGGGATTCCAGGTGTTGTTGTGTGTGATAATGGCCCTCAGTTTGCAAACTTTTGAATTCTCAGAGTTTGCCTCAGAATGTGGATTCACACAGGTCACAAGCTTACCCAAGCATCCTCAAACCAACGGTGAAGCTGAAAGGGCTGTGAAAACCTTTTAACAACTCAAAAAAAAGAGCAAAGACCCCTGCATAACACTTCTTATGTACAGAGCCTCCCCACTTCAGAATGGTTTTTTCACCAGCAGAACTCATGGGAAGGAACTACAAACCAAAGTGCCAGTTATCCCCAAACTCCTCGGACCATCTATTCCAGACAGCAATACTATTGCGAAGAAAGAAGCTTTTATGAAAGCTAAACAGAGTGAAACTACAACAGAGACACACTGCACGAAAAACCTCCCACCATTGAAAATCTGAGACTCTGTGTGAATGAAGCGACATGGTGAAGTCATCTCAACATCAAACATCTTCGGTCTTTTATCATCAATACACCAAAGGGAAATCATTGGACGTGACAGATGTGCCATCATCGCTACCCCACAAACGAAAACCATGATGACCCAGCCAACACACCACCAAGTCCATCTCAACACAGCACCGGGGCCCACAGAGGAGAGTTCTTCTCCTTCTCCTGCTGCCCTGCGAGGAACACCATGGCAAATCCCAGGTACAAATTCACAACCTACTGCAAATGAGCAGACACTACCAAACCCTTTTCCAAGAGACCCTGCCCTTCTCACTCCTTCAGGCAGAGGGACAGTTCCCTCGCTATGGATGGCGGATCGTGAAACCAATCAAATTGAATGTATGATTCATCGACCAATAGTGAAGAACACTGAATTTCAATTTGCTTGCGATTCACAAGACGTTCAGAAACAATGGGAAAGAAAATATCAGTGTTGCTACATTTAATTTGGTTGCTAATCAGTCATTTGTGAAACCCACACTGTTTCTTATTTCATATTGTTTAGTTAATCATCTACAATGTAATTTATTCCAAGTACTGAGTGCATGAACTGACAAAAAAAACTGCAAAAATTTCAAAATGAGAAAATGAGATTAACTGTTTGCAACAGTGTTTTCAGAAGATGATCTCAAAAGCTTAATTTAACTCCAAAGGGAGATGTGGCATGCTAACCTTTCGATATTGGTTTTGTTATTCATGGGACACAACTCTCGTGTACTTTAGGAGCGAGTTATCTTAACGACGAGTAAATATGTCATACGACACGAAACGGCTTTGCCTCCGATTCACTGAATGCTTTTCTAACACAAATACTAGAGGGATCACTTTCAGTTTGGTAATTTTTGTACTTACTTTGGCACAAAGCCATGTGATAGATGAAAATATGTACACGTAGCGCCAAGTATAGTGTGTTAAGTTTTTGTTTGTTTGTTTTTTAAATTTCGAACCCGAAAGCAGTAAAACATTGTGCTTATTTGTTTGTTTTTTTTTTTTCCAGCTGGAAACTAAGAGGATCACAAGGTTTATGCACTGTCATAGGCTGATGCTAGTCAGGGGCTTGATTAGTTCAGTTGTAGAAGAACACCGAGTTCGCAGTCAGACGAGTTGCATGTTCGAAGTCAATGTGGCGACCAACACGGGAGATGAAAATCCGCTGCCTAGTATAACACGTTGTCGTTCTCGAAGTATCTTTATGTGTTCGGTCCCCTCCATCCAAACTTTTAAATTGGTTATCCCTGTCTGCCTTATGACCTAATGTGGGTGTGGACGTTAAACGTAAATGTACATTTATCAAAGCTCTTTCCATGCATTCAGTGAGAAATTCGTATGATCATTTGTATGTTGCTGGAATTTAAACAGGATGAATAATTTGTCTGTTTACCAGTGTTGCAGCATTTTTATGTTTCCGAATGGACCACAGTTCCAGTGTGGTGTATGTGTGTGTGTGTGTGTGTGTGTGTGTGTGTGTGTGTGTGTGTGTGTGTGTGTGTGTGTGTCGGGGGGTGGGGGGGGGGAGGGATGTTGTGGCTGGAGTGTTCCCAGGTCCACATTTCCGGTAGTTCCGAATACGGCATCTTGATATACTTTTCAAATATTTTAAGATTTAGAGAGATAGCCGCCTAGGGTTTTAGACGTGCCCTGTGAGTTATTGTATAAGAATCAATTATGACGTGATTTGGCCGTAGTTTTGGTTTAAATGATGTAATAATGTAGTTTAGGATTTTTTTTTTAACTGACTCACTTCCGGATAAGTTTTTTTTTTTTTTTTTTCTGTTCTTTTACTCCCCCTCTCCTCCCCCTTCCCCTCCCCTCAGTCAGCGACAGGTTACATGCTACACAGCAGTATGCCATAGTTATTTTGGGATCGTCCTATCAGGGTTAGTACCGTTAGGACCCAATACAACAAAGGACTTCATTCAGAATAGAATAGTTTAGTTCCGCTTTGTGCAAAGTAGGATGCTGCCTGCAAGCAGATAGATGTTGGGTCCACATGGTACTGGGACCTAACGACATTATCCCGTGTCCTGCCGGTCCTGTACTAACCAGGCCCTGACGTAACGAGATAATGTCATTAAGCCACAGACAGTCTCCACTGATCGGAAATAATCATTGACGGTGTGAGTGTGGTAGATGACCAGTCTACTGACGTTCAAGGAGAGTAAGGCACAGAATTCTGGGCAGTTGGCATCTTCACATTGATTGAATTCATTACAAAGTTGTTAAAGTGATGCGTATAAGTGAATCTGTTAAAAAGATAGGAGGGGGCTATTTTAAATAAACATTTCAAAGTCAGCTCGTACCATGCTCGTAAATTAAAGATTTCAAAGTCAAGTTTTACTCAAATCTCTTGTTTGTTGAGTTTTATGCTACCTATGTACCCAGTGTTGGTAACGGTTGCACTTGGGTTTTATGTATACTGCTCTGTGGATAAGTGATTAGACTTTTGCGTATGCTGTGCCAAAGGTACCTGGTTCCAATTCCACGAGGGATTAATATAATTTTGGCTCTTTAAATGATAGATTGAAAATCAAGCGGTAGCCATTGCCATTTGTTTTCTTTATATGCTAGCCGTTTTCCTATAGCGAAGTATTGATAACAGTGTACATGTTAAGTGTAAACTTTAGTTTTTAACTTTTTGGTGGATTCCTGCAGTCTTTATAGGTTGCAGGTACAGACTCTGTAGAGGCCAAGAGTAAAATCTGTTTCTTCACATTTGCTTTATAGAAGTAATTCATTTTCATAAGCATATACCTTGTTACTATCATTGTTCCAACGGGTAAACAGCTAGTTTAGATCAAAATGAAACACCTGATCGCAGATGGTGTTTATCTGGTCTTTGGAGTATGTTGTCATGTGAGTTTATATGTCTCTAATGAAAACGCCCTCACACAATAGTACACAGGTCTGAGTTAGTCTTTCTTTCAGCCCAGGTGTGTCCTTATAATCAGTTGGGCCATAAACTACATAACATGACTTGACTTCCAGCTCAAACGGCGCGGTCCATGAATACGAACCACAGTCTTGTCAGACAATAAGCTCTGGGGGCGAGGGATGGGTGCCAGAAACCAAGCGACGATCGATAACCAAACCGCGGTGGGCCGATAAAACGAGATTTATACCATGTCAGTCTAAGGCTCTAAGAGGACAAGTCTTCACGGGAGTCATGGAATAGAGTGTGGAGTTTTTGGCTTTTCATTTTGTTTGTTTGGTTGGTGTTTTTGTTTTTTGTTCTTGTTTTTTTTTTTAATGGGGGTTGAGACCTGTTGTCTTACGTAGGCATGTAGTCTTAATGGTTGCACCAACACATGTTCAAGTTAAATATTCCATCAACAAATTTCAACATGTGCAGAATTGCTCCTTGTGGAGATGCCGAGGAGTCTTTCAGTGTGAAGTGTATTTTTGGAAACTCTTTACAGTCATTTTCCTCTTTTCCGTCACCCTCTTTGACTGCATTGCATTTACAAATAATGTTTCTTAATGCCCACCGAAAGAACGTACACTTTCCCTACCCCTTCATGCACATTTTACCTCTACAGTTAACATGCCATCTTCTTTTTTCATAAACTGGCGACTAGGTAGTGAGCCGGTAAACTCTTACATAGTGGACACTACCTGTTCATTCTGCAGCCTGTATTTGCCTGTTTGGGATGTTAAACATTACTTGTTGTATGTAAATGCTTTTGATTAATCTGCTATGCCCTTGGTAATGAATGAAGCGGAATGTCTGGCGCTGTCAGCATCGGATTGTTTTATCTGCCTCGTGCGCTTAGTTCAGCTATTGTGTCATTCATCGGTGTGGATCATCATATGTTTGGTTGTAGTGACGAAACTCTTGTGTACTCACAGCCATAAAAGGGTCCAGTATGATCAGCTTGGCTATAATCAAACTAAAATCGAAAGTGTCAAATTAAAACTAGAAGCGTGCAGAGTAATTTAACATAGCAGCATAACGGTGAGCGAATTTATTTGTCTCTCTGCCACTGCATAGGGGCTAATAATTCTGCAATAAGTCCCTAACCGTACAAATGAAAGAAATACCAACACTTTAGCTGGCCTACATGACAGTCTGCTAGTGTTGATGGTACAAGTGGAGACGGCACGTGCGCAATGCTTTGTAACGTACATTATGACATCATGTTTTTACTTTGTAGATCTTAAATCAAGTTCCATTTTCTTACTGAAAAATAACAACAGCTGTCCGCATTCTAATTATCACAGTGAATGTACACAAATTAATAAGATCCGACTTGTTTCTTGTTTGCTGCTTCTTTCTTTTTAAAAACGATCAGTCAATTTTTCTCTGTTTAGATCCACACGTGTAAGAAGGCGAATGCATAGGGATACTTGCAGGCACGTTCACTTACGCACATATTCACGTACACACACTTGGAAGTGCCTACAACTTTCTCGCACATTTATGACTCCTGCAAGCGCGTGCACACTTGAACACACCTTTTACTCAATTATGTCTCTATTTGTATATAGTATCAGGAATAAGGTAGCGTTATTGCTCAAACGTTCTTCCCACACACACTAACCATTGATTTTTTATAACGGTTACTACTGCAACCGCTACTCATTGCTTAAACGTTTCTTTACAGATGCACTAACCATTGATTTTTACAACGGGAACTGCTACAACCCGCTGCTGGCCAAGAAAGCCCGAGGAGCGTCGCCACGAGCCGCTGAGGAGGTGGCCTACATGAACTACCTTCGTCTGTCTTGTGAAGATGTGGACTGTATGGAGTGCCGGGCCTATCGTCTGGGTCTGGATCTGCGAGGCGTGGCCTCCTCTTGCCCTTCCCTACAGCTCAGGCTGGGCCAGGATCCCCTTTCCTGTGCCACTGGGCTACAGGGACTTCCGCAGCATGGTCACAGCGCTGGATTACAATTTCAACTCCCAGGCAGGCTACGGCCAGTTCCGCAGACACTGCGACGGAGTTGCTCCCTCGTCCGCGACTGCCGCTGAACCGTTTGGCACCGCGAGCACCGGAAACAGCGGTCCTCAGTACCCCGATCATCGCGGTGAGGGAATGCAAGCTTTCCGAACGGACGTGCTTTCTTGCGACACAACCTCAGCTGTGCATCGACGTTTAGATTTCCGGAAAAGTGCTTATGGGATGAGTGGAACCACCGACAGTTACAATTCCTTCAGCTCCTCCAGTCAAGAAAGCAGTAGCTCCCATCCGGACTTTCCGTCAAGGTCTGCACCAAGCAGCACGTGCAGTGCCCGAGAGCAGCAGCAGCAGCAGCAGCAGCAGACCGACTACCATGCTGCTTCTCTGCAGAGCTCACCTGCGGGGTTTCGGCGAATGAGCTTTTTGGCAGCAGTGGACAAGTCGAAGAAGGCGGGCGGAGACTGGAACCGCCGTCCCAGCTACCGAGCTGCCGTAGACCCCTGCTATCTGGCTGGGGATTGCAAGGAGCATGGTCGCCATGAAGGTTGCTACAGTGAAGGGTCTGGGAGTCACGGTGATGGCAGAGCGCAAGCGGAGAACAAGACGGTGACGTTTCAGCTGGCGAGCAAACAGCATGTAGAGGAGGGCAGGAGGGGTGACGGCAACGTCCATGTCTTGTCGTCGTCAATGTCCAGCTTCTCTTCCTCCACGGATTCGGAAAATGCTTTTGGCTGGGGCCCCACAGCTTCTTCGGCTCCAAGGTAATTAGAAAGGGAGGCCGTTTTTGTCGTGTGAGTCAGTAATAAGGCGAAAAGAAATTGAAGATCGTTCTGTTCTATGGAGTCTGTGGTGATACACTCTGTTACTGCCTCTCTGTCGTATGTCTGTCTCTTTCATTGTCTTTCTCTGTCTCCCCCCCCCCCCCCCCTCTCTCTCTCTCTCTCTCTCTCTGTCTGCGCTCCGCGCGCGCGCGCGCGCGCGTGTGTGTGTGTGTGTGTGTGTATGTGTTAGAGAGAGGGAGAGCGAGAGAAAGAGAAACGAGCGTACTGTTGTTCGTTTCTGAACCATTTTTAAGTTGAAAAGTAAAATAACACATCTCAGAAAACCTCATTAACAGGCACAGAATCAGAAAGACTAGCGGCGCCGAAGAGCATTGAACATTTTGCGAGTTACGGACTGAAGAACCGTGCATTCTATGTTTCTCTTCATCAGATGTGTGGAACCGCGATGAAGACAGTAGCTGTTCTTTAACAAACTCAATTGTGATGTTATTACATTGGTGACAGGTAGATGATCTTTA
>JADBJO010001800.1:100306-107806 GCA_016801955.1 Conus betulinus | reverse complement strand
CGAGAACTGTTTGTTTTTGGTCACTGTGGATGTTTGAACAACAACAACAAAAACAAATCCCCCTATATTCCCAGGACGATGTGATTCGTCAGAGAAGGCTTCCAGTTCCGGAAGAAAAGAGAAAAAAAAGACTGAAATGGAGCTTAGTCCGTAAAAGAAGAAAGAGGTGAAGGAGGAGAAACACACACACTCACACAAAGAAAATGTGGGAAAAGAAAAAATCAAGAAAGAAATTGCAGTGAACAAACAATATTGGCGAAAAAGGAAATGATGATTCATATGTCGGAATGCTCCTTTCTGACGGGCGGACAGAAGGCGGGCTAACCTGCAAGGTATTCGCTACTCATGAAAACATAAACAGGGAGACCGGATGAACCGGTAAAATCAGCATCTCAGTGCTGGCTGGATGTGGGTGTGTAGGGAGCAGCCGAAAGGAGCGGCGTGCAAAGTAATGCCACCGGGAAGATGGAACGACCAGAAAAGAGAGGCAGCACGGATTTCGTACGTTGTGTTTGTGTCTTTTTCAGGCGGGTACTACTAACCCGTGAAATGGAACGGTATGTGACGACTGTATTCCTGGCTCTTTGATGGAAAGTCCAGTCTTTTGGGTGAAGTAGTGCTGAGCGGACTCGCTGGTCTGTTCTTGTCGTTCTCTGTTTGTTCTGTTTATTTCTTTAGTATTGCTTCCTTTTCTTTTGTCACGGGTACAGAACTTGGAACCTAAACCGCCAGGGCTGTGATAATAATAGGATTGGGTCGGAAAAAATGTAGCACACAAGGAGAATCTGTACACTTATTTTAGTGTTTCACCAGCCACACAAAAGAGTAAGAAGCTTAAACAAACCTTGCTTTCCGAAGAAAACCATCCAAGCCCACGGAGTAAAAGGAAAAGAAATTTGTACCGTTATGCTTTTGACATGACAAAAGCGACGTTTTATCTTTCTCAGAATCTACTCCCCCCCACACACTGACACACACACACACACACACACACACACACACACACACACACACACACACACACACACACACACATACACACATACACACATGCGCGCGCGCGCGCACACAGAGAGAGAGAGTGTGTGTGAGTGAGTGAGTATCCAGCACTTTTGTCAGGAGTGAAATTTCCTTTCTGGTTAAGAAATCCTCGATTCACATGTGGGAAAACGTCGATTCGGTCCTCATGTCAGCCACGAGTTCCTCTTCGTAGAAAAGATCTTTTTTTTGTTTGCTTGTCTGTTTTTTTTTGTTTTTTTTTTTTGTCACTTAGTCCTGACGTTCGGGAAGTTTAAAGATTGACCTCACGGTCCCTTCCCTCGGAAAAAGGTAGTCGATCGTCGTCACGACGTGTTATTTGCATGAGGTAGTCGTTCGTCTTCGGAGGATGGGGGACAAGCAAGAAATGGGGAGGGGGAGGGGAGGAGATACCCATTCCCCCTCCTCTCTTTAAGTTGCTAACCTGAAACGCCTTTCTTTCTTTCTTTTTCCCTTAGGGGAAAGAATATTTAGAGTGCACTTCAGTTCGTGTTGTTTATAGCAAACCGACCTCTGGGGGTCCATGTAAGGGTGTCAGATCTTTAAATTGATACCACTTATAGCAGATTCGAGGCTATGGTATGGATCAGCGAACTCACTGAGGGTTCGTTGGCAGAAATTGAAGTAGTATGATTCGAAAACTCCATGGTACAAAGAATAACACAGTAAACACAGCCTCAATACAGGTCAAGAGCGAAGTCTGTTTATATGTAGCTGTGATATTCGCCCATATTTTCTGTTGTCAGACAAACCTACCTGGAATGGCATTGCCCCCTAAGCCAGGGAGGAAACCCAGGAACTGGCAAAAGACACACACCGGGCTCAACACGCAGAAGAGAAGAGAATTAAAAATTACTTGGTCAAGTTTCGAATTCCAGATTAAGAAATAATGTTCAAAATTCTTCCTTGTTTAGAGTTACCTATTAAGATTACCCACAAATCGCTTTCGTATGCAGTACAGGAGAAAGGCCAGAAGAATTTGTATAACGTGCAGACAGGTTTAAATTTACATTTAACAAAGTAAGCCCAGTACCCTCTCTAACCAATGAGAAGAATGTAGGTTCCATAGCTTAAACACTGTTTTCAGTCATATTAGAAGCTACACAAGCTTTTATAATGTCGTTATTTCAGCGAGAAATAGCGTTAAAAAAACGTTTGTCAGATCCGAATTTGCACTGGATTTTGTTATAAAGGAAATATATATTTTGAAAAATGAAATGGATGAAATAGATGTCTTCCACAATATTGCATTCTCCCAAAACTCAACAGCCTCTGAAGTGGGAGAGTCGGTTACTATCGTGCTGTTGTGTACAGGTTTGAACTTATGACTCAGTGCAGAGCCCTGCTGCTAACGCATACGGGAAGTGCTTAATCCATAACCAGGACGCAAACAGGTTTGTTGAGCTGCTTTGGGGCATTGACCATCCCTGACATTCAACGTCTTCCTCTCTGCAGATATGTTCCTTCGTTATATACGTAACTTCAGACGTTTGAACACACCAAAGCACTAACTGGCTGCTGTTCAGATCTTGATGGTTTTTTTTTTTTCTTTTTTTTTGTTTTGTTTTTCGTTTTTGTAATGTTTTTATTTGAAAATAACTGTTGATCTTGGACAAACAAAACTTCTTCCTCTCGGTCTTCATAGTTCCGACTGCGCGCAAAATCGAGCCTCTCGCCGCATGTCCCGCAAGACGTCATGTGAGTAAAAGCTCAAGGGACACCATTCTACCCTGACGCGCCTACACCTCCTCGCAGTTAAGGGGGCAATGGCGAAAAAAATCTGGCAGCCATATTTTTTTTTCTTCTTCATATTGTTCTGTCAGCATTTCCATCAAAATAAAACAATTTGCTGTCAGGCGTCCAACTTCTGACTCTTTTCTTTCAGCATCACTTATCATTTTTTATGTTTTGGTTTCTTTCTTGTCAGATGTGATATTGGCCACTCCCCCCACCCTCACCCTCACCCCCAACCCCTTCCCCCGGGATCGACTGAGCTATAAACAGTATGGCTTGACCCTTCGCGTATTTAGTTGAATTAATGATCAAGAAAAAAGTAGTACCATCATCATTAAAAGTATTGCTCCCTAATGTTGCCCATTCGTTGAATGTGGCAGATTAGAGAAGCCTCCTCTCAGTCCTTCCACCTACCATCCAAATCCAGAAGAAAAAAGAAAACAAGAGGAGGAGCCTCAGAATCCGTAAAAGAGAAGGAAGAGATGAGAGAAGTAATTTTTTAAAAAAAAAAAAAGAATCTTTTAAAAGTTGAAAAAGAAAGTTGGAATAATGTGAAGTGAATCATGTAGATAAATGTTTTGCGATCAGCGAGAAAACTGGATTGCGACGTGTCTTCTTCTTCAAAAACAAGCAAACAATCACATTGACAATGGAAACCAGAATGAGCCTTTGGCGGAAAATGACCTGTCTATCATCATGACTTTTCTTGCTAGTTCGCCAAATCGCTCACAGGCCGTGCACCTTAACGACTGACTGCCTGCTACCAGTGGTGCCACGCATGGGTCTTCTTAACATTTGCTTGAATTCATTCACATAGACGTGAGTTTGAAAGCAAAATGGCAGGATGGTTGTCATGCGGTGATGGTGGTTATTGTTTGGTGGGAAGTGACCAGTAAAATAGAATTTTATGGGACTGCCAAGGGTGTGCAGTCAAGTTTTTTTTTTTTTGTTCTGTTTTCCTTTTTTTTTTTTTTTTTTTTTTTTTTTATACATCCCTCCCTCCACCACACCGCCTTATTTTTTTTTCCTTTCCTTCCGCCGATCTATCTATCTCGTCATTTCCGTTTTTGCTCATTCATCTGTGCCCTTCTGGTTCGATGTGCTACACGTCTTTTCGTATGAAGACATTAACACCGGTCATTTAATCGTGTTATCGTCGAGGTGGATACAGAGTCCAAAACAGTTGCAGGTTGATGGGGAAAAAAAAGGAATGAAAGAAGGGGAAGAGGAAAGTAAGAAACCAAGAAACAAACAAAACATGATATGAAGGAAAGGAAGCGAATCGCGTGGCTGAATGCACCTTGGGTGGTGGAAAGCTGGAGGTTGACCTGCAAGATGCCTGCCACTCATAGACAGGGAGGTGCGGATGAACTCGCTAATTGGCCTCTCGCTAATGATGGCTAATATCAATCCGCGTCCGCCTCCCAACTAGCCTTCCGCAGTACCAGTGGTTGTCAGCCAGCGCTGGAGCCCAGCAGTCTTGAATGCAATTTTGTTTTTCTTCTTCTTCTGTGCATTCACTGGTTCTGTTTCCCTTTCTTTCTTTAGATAGTCGTAGTATTTTGTCTTTACGTTTACTGAGTTGCTATTTTTCACACACACACACCACACACACACACACACACACACACACACCCACCCAATAAATAAAATAAAATAGAATGAAGCAAAACAAAACAAAAACGACACAAAAAGGACGGTCTGGCAAGTACCAGCTGATTTTTCACCGGTGTTGCCCATGTAGACTTGGAATCTATTGTCTAACTGACTTTGCTTCATTCACCTTGTAGTTGTACGTGGAGGTTAGGACAAAAGGGCATGGTGATCGTTAGGAATGTTGCTTTTGTTTGATGGGGAATAACTGGTGAAATGGAATTGTACAGGGCCGCCAAGGTGTGTACAGTCTGATAGTTGGCAGCATTTTTTTTCTAAGTATGTCTTTGATTTTTTCTCTCTCTATTCTTTAGATAGTTGCATTTTTTTTTTTTTTTCCTATGATTTCAACCATCTGTGTAGGAAAGCTTCATGTGCTAGAAAACACACACGCCCGCACGTACCCACGCACGCACGCGCCCACAATACACACACACAGTGACACACACACATACACACACGCGCACGCACGCACGCACGCACGCACGCACGCACGCACGCACACACACACACACACACCACACACACACACACACACACACACACACACGTACGCACGCACGCACGCACGCGCCCACAATACACACACACACTTACACACACACACGCACGCACGCGCGCGCGCGCACACACACACACACATACACACACAGACACACACACACACACACACACACACACACACACACACACACACACACTTACCCATCAGTCAGAAAAAAAGGAGGAGGGATAAGTAAGGGGGGAAAGAGGGGACTGGATGGGATGGGGGAACTGAACAGAAAGGAAACGAGAGAAAAAAGTACAAGGAATAAAAAGGAAGTATCATGTAGCTGAATGCACCCTAGCTAGACAGCTGACCTGCAGGCGTCTATCTGCCAGTCATAAAAACGGAGAAGTGGGGTGGAGGCGGGGGATGGGGGCCGATGAGCCGTGGTAAATAAAACGGCCTGTCAGTGATGATGACTATTTCTGACAGCTCGCCAAATAAATCGCTCACAGGTTTTTTCACCACGTCAGCTGACAGCCTGCCAGCAGTGGTGCCCTGCAGACTTGCAGCTTTTCGTCCAGTCGACTTCTGCAGAATTCACCTTGACCTTTAGGGATAAATCTTAAATAAATGTTTAGAGAACCGCCAAGAGAAACGTGGACAAACGAGTTAGGGATAGACAAAAGACACAGTAGATAATTATTATCCGTAGGTGTTACCTCCCAGTTCTCTGGGAACCGACGTGAGATAACTGAATGAATTTACGGTGAAGCTGAATACGTAAGATCAAATGGACCCCGTGGGAAAATGTGGTTGTTTACGCTTTGTCTGTCTATGTTTTTTCTGTTTTTTTCTCTCCCTCGTTGTCCTCACTCGCACTCTAATACCATCGCCTCTCCCCTCTCTCTCTCTCCTCTCTCTCTCTCTCTCTCTCTCTCTCTCCTCTCTCCTCTCTCTCTCTCTCTCTCTCTCACCCGGGGCCTTGTTTCTTTCGCAGGTTGTGCCCTTTTTTTTTAATACGTTGCCCATTGACAGCGACAAGAGTACCGTTACATCAACGTTTTAGTAGTCTTTGCATGCATTTTCGTTGCTTGGTGGTGTTTTATATTAGTATAGTATTAGTAGTATTATAGTATCAGTAGTAATTTGTTGTCATCACCTGCTGTTTGTTTCTCTCCTCCTCCCGGCGCTGTCGACATCTGTGTTCCATTCTGACCTCGGCTGAAAAGTGCAGAACATTCTGACGGACAGCCTTCGGCTTGTAGCAAATGCCCACACAAACAAACCACAGTAACGGAAACACGCTGAAAGCTTTTATCCTCCTCCCATCGTCCGTGTTTTCTCTACGGCATGGCTCATGCCAACTATCATAAACGCCGACCGATCCAGGCTCGGTCTGCTGCAGTCCCCAGCACCACAGGATTCAGAGGTCGCCGGGAGCGCGCCTGATTGAGGATACTCTCCACAGCAGCCGACTCAGTCACTTTGGTAGAATTTAGTCATGCCTGTTATGCAGGACATTGTGTGCTAATCCTCTTAAAGTTGTCGAATATAGTTGCGTCATGCCACTAGACCAAAAAGATTAAGCACAACCGAAAGGAATGGGAACCCCCGCGGTTGACAGTTTTACCATACAAACTCACCACAGGAGTGGGTATGGAGGGGAAATCTTACTTATACTGCTGCTGAGAGGTAGAACATGAAGGACTAAAACTTCGTTGATGTTTTTTTTTTTCCTTGCAACGTCATAGAGATGAGGATGTGACGAAAACAAAATTTGATATGAATATCTGGTTTTGTTGAAACTGACAGTTTTTTCTTCCTTTTCGTAAACAATATAACTCGCAATCAGCCATACAAGAGTCACGTGCCGTTAAATGTTTATACGTCAGCAACGGTTTGAAAGATGCATCTGTGAGATGGATGAACCTCAACTGTGTGGTCCCGGTCTTTCTATTTAAGCTGAAAACTTGTCCAACTCATGACAGGAGACTGTCCGTGAGACTGAAAAAACCAACAGTAGATGATATTCAGAATGTTCATCTACACTCACCTTTCAGTCGACAGTCTGTTACAACAGACGGATGACGTCTTTAACCATTGATGTGTATATGTGTGTTTGAAGCACAAATCATCACGAGTTAGTGGTAGATAATTTCAAAGAGCTTGCCAACAACTAAACCTGTGAACCTATGCTGGCTTATGCAGTGAATTTATTCATTTTAAATGGCTCATTTTATTGGTTAATGTACAGTTATTATGTTATTAGTATGTTTCTTCTCGTTGTTACTTGGTTGATGTGATGAAGCGCATACAGAACCAATAGTACAAATGAGGGAACAGAAACAGAACAGATAGTAACAATATTTAAAACGAACAACCTGCAATCGATATTATTAGTCAAAGTCTACACAAAGGAAGAAAAAAAAATCAAGTGCCCACCTCAAATTTTTGCTTCGGGGTAGGAAAACCAAAAGTTATAACAACCATATTAATAAAGAATACACTTGCAGCAAAGATACAGGTGTCAAGGATCAATGATCTGGCTATACAAAGATACCCGAAGTGACATCTCTATATAGAAA
>JADBJO010001800.1:87806-90306 GCA_016801955.1 Conus betulinus | reverse complement strand
ATTGTCTGTCTGTCTCCCTTTCTATCTCCGTCTCTTTCTTTCTCTGTCTGTCTGTCTGTCTGTCTCTCAGTATAAATAGAATATGATGTATATATGGGCAAAGAGACACTGCAGGATGGAGAGCTTGTATCCCTTAGAAACAGCGTGTACATGTTGATTCCTAGTGTCTGGATCATTACATAATGATCATTACATATAAGAAAAAAGATGGCATGCCATACATTCTGCCAGAGAAAAAAATTAATGTGTATAGATTTGCTAGAACAAGACACTGGACTGTACAAGGCGGGGGATCGGGGACGACGCAAAGGGGAAAAAAAGGGGGGGGGGGGGGGGGGGAGCAGAATAGAGAGTGACTGAAAGAGTAAATTGCCTGCACAAAATTTCCTGTGGACGGAGATTTGATGGTTTCAGAGAGTCCCCCGACATCCCCAAGGAGATGCGCTATCCACAAAGCTATCCTCGGTTTCCTTTCATTGCTAAGAATCAAACAAACAAACGAGAACTAAGACTTTAATACAGTCAAACAAACAAACGAGAACTAAGACTTCAATACAATCAAACAAACAAACAAACAAACAAACGAGAACTAAGACTTTTCACAAAGATGCGTGTCAACAGACAAGTACATGTCGTTGAGTCTGCTTCACTTCAAAACAGTAAATACTGCTGTGACAGTAACGTCCACAGTGGTCCTTCTCCTTACCTTTAACAGATTATATTTCCAGTGATGTATTCACACTTCTTTCTTTGAAGATGCAAAAATTTCCTGTGCGAATGTTGATGAGTAAAGCAAGTTACGATTGAGTCTCAAATAAATATTTTGTTTACTCTAAAAAAAAAAAAAGAAGAGTATTTTATAACAACGAAAGAAAGACCGAAAAGAGTGAGGAGAGAAAATTGAAGTGTTGGGGGTTGGTACATTGAGTCGGGGATAATTGATCACCTGAAAGGTAGATCCCAACTCCCATATTTTTGTATTACCTTTACTCAAATTCCAGTCGATTTAGTAAACGGTTCTCGCCAGTATCCGTTATGCTGAGGACAACCGCTTTCATTTCTGCTTCCCTCATCCCCATCCCCTCTCCCTCCTGCTCTCACTCATCCATATTCCTGCAGTATTTGATGGAAATGAGCCTCTTGTGTGTCTGCGAGAGCAGGGTTATAGAGTGACATTATCATACCAGCATGACTTCTCGGCGCGACTTTGTGCTGGTGAGCTGGGTAGGTGTTTGCCTGTCTATAAATCTTTATTGTTTCCATTTCAAAGGTGTGTGTGTGTGTGTGTGAACCTAGACGTAAATGTGGGCCACCGGATAGGTCCTAGTCATTGCCTAAAGCCGATCGATCTGCACCTCTGTCTCGCTGGCTTTCTCCTAGACCCGGTCTCTTTTTGTCATATCTGAGTCGCTGTCTGTCTGTCTGTCTGTCTGTCTCTGTCTGTCTTTGTGTCTCTGTCTGTCTGTCTTTCTGTCTGTTGTGTCTGTCTCTCTTTCTCTCTGTGTGTGTGCACGCGCGCGCGCGCGCGCGCGTGTGTGTGTGTGTGTCCAAGTGCGGCATCTTGTACAATTTGGTGCCTTACGCTAAACTCCAGAATTTTCCGGCATGTGGCTTCTTCTTGTCACCATCTTCTCCTCCTCAGTCATTGGGGCGCCACATTAAGGATAGTTCACCAGGTCCCTCCAGTTCTGTCTGTCTGTGGCAGGGACAGGAATATGTATGTGCGTGTGTACCCCCAAATGCGAATAAATGCGCGCGCGCGCGTGCGCGCGCGCGTGTGTGTGTTGAGAAGAAGTGAGAGCAATAAAGAATGTCAAGATGTTGTCTGAGTAAACAGCCAGCAACCCGGTTATTGGGGACGAGAAGACTCATTCTCTGACAAGAGCATTCACAAACACTTTTGAAGCACTTTGTGTGTCACTTCTGTCACTTTCTGTGTGTCACTGTGATGTCTTTGTCTCTCTGTCTATGGTCTGTGTCTCGGTCTCTGTCTGTCTCTGTCTCTGTCTCTGTCTCTGTCTCTCTCTCTCTCTCTCCGTCCCCCACGTGTATGTCAACAGCCACTGATAAATATACAGGTACACTTGGCCCATCGTGACAGTTTTGCAATAGCTTTTGCACGCACGCGCGCACACGCATACACACACACACACACACACACACACGCACGCACGCACGCACGCACGCACACTATACAAAAATCGTCGTGGGCATGTATATTTGTACCGTGTTCACACACACACTCAAGCATACGCACACACATGCGTGCACATACACAGACACACAAGAGCGCGCACGCACCCACTTACACGTACATGCACACGCAATGGATAGGGACGTCATTTGAATCAGATGAATCATAGAAAAGGTCATTGACAGCTGATCAGTTTTTTCCATCTCTGTTTTCACTCTTGATGTGCGCAATTGCTTGTGTCCGTCTGATTTAGTGTGGCGGTGTATTTGTGGGTTTCTGTGTGTGTGTGTGTGTGTGTGTGTGTGT
>JADBJO010001800.1:57500-82500 GCA_016801955.1 Conus betulinus | reverse complement strand
TCTTTTCTCTCTTCCTCTTTCCTTGTCTCGTCCCTCCTTCATCATTGACACTGTTTCCTCTTTCCCCTTTTGAAAAATGCATTGTTCTCTCGTTCCCTTTTCCTTCGGTTTGTCAATCACTGGATCGCTCTCACGCTGTTCTATTTTCATGTGATCTCTCATTTCCATACTGTTCTATCTTCATGTAATCTGTCATTCTCACGCTGTTCTATTTTCGTGTAATCTATCATTCTCACGCTGTTATATCTTCATGTAATCTGTCATTCTCACGCTGTTCTGTTTTCGTGTAATCTATCATTCTCACGCTGTTCTGTTTTCATGTAATCTATCATTCTACGCTGTTCTGTTTTCATGTAATCTATCATTCTACGCTGTTCTGTTTTCATGTAATCTATCATTCTCACGCTGTTCTGTTTTCATGTAATCTGTCATTCTCACGCTGTTCTGTTTTCATGTAATCTATCATTCTACGCTGTTCTGTTTTCATGTAATCTGTCATTCTACGCTGTTCTGTTTTCATGTAATCTATCATTCTCACGCTGTTCTATTTTCATTAATCTATCATTCTCACGCTGTTCTATTTTCATTAATCTATCATTCTCACGCTGTTCTATTTTCATTAATCTATCATTCTCACGCTGTTCTATGTTCATTAATCTATCATTCTCACGCTGTTCTATTTTCATTAATCTATCATTCTCACGCTGTTCTATTTTCATTAATCTATCATTCTCACGCTGTTCTATTTTCATTAATCTATCATTCTCACGCTGTTCTATGTTCATGTAATCTATCATTCTCACGCTGTTCTAGTTTCATTAATCTATCATTCTCACGCTGTTCTATTTTCATTAATCTATCATTCTCACGCTGTTCTATTTTCATTAATCTATCATTCTGACGCTGTTCTATTTTCATTAATCTATCATTCTGACGCTGTTCTATTTTCATTAATCTATCATTCTCACGCTGTTCTATTTTCATTAATCTATCATTCTGACGCTGTTCTATTTTCATTAATCTAGCATTCTCACGCTGTTCTATTTTCATGTAATCTATCATTCTCACGCTGTTCTATTTTCATGTAATCTATCATTCTCACGCTGTTCTATTTTCATGTAATCTATCATTCTCACGCTGTTCTATTTTCATGTAATCTATCATTCTCACGCTGTTCTATTTTCATGTAATCTATCATTTTCACGCTGTTCTATTTTCATGTAATCTATCATTCTCACGCTGTTCTATTTTCATGTAATCTATCATTCTCACGCTGTTCTATTTTCATGTAATCTATCATTCTCACGCTGTTCTATTTTCATGTAATCTGTCATTCTCACGCTGTTCTATTTTCATGTAATCTATCATTCTCACGCTGTTCTATTTTCATGTAATCTGTCATTCTCACGCTGTTCTATTTTCATGTAATCTATCATTCTCACGCTGTTCTATATTTCATGTAATCTATCATTCTCACGCTGTTCTATTTTCATGTAATCTATCATTCTCACGCTGCATTCGCCTTCTCCCCCTGCTGACCCCTTCTTCAGTCAATCTCATGCTGCTGTCCCGCCCACCGTACATCGTTTCACATTATCCACTTCGCCTGTCCTCCACGGTATTACGTCATCAGATCCCAGCTCTCATTTGTAATTGTCTGTCGTTCATCATTCACGTTTTCTCCTTTCGTACTTCCTCCACTTTTTCTGACGTTCCTGTTTATATCCCGTGCATCGTGCGTTCTTCTTACGTCCTTATTACCGCTCGAACTGTTTTTCATCATTTTTTCTCGTTCTTCTTCCATCCCACTTTCATCTTCTTCTCCTTTCCCCGTCATTTATTCATCGTTTGCCTTCTCTGATCATTTTCACATTATCTTCACGTCCTGTTCGTCATTGATCTTTCTCACGCTCTAGTCCCGTCAGTCGTTCACTGTGTTCACATTCTCCTCCAGTCAGTCAGTTATTTTCACCTTCCTTTGACATCAGTCAGTCATCGCATTTACGTTCTTCCGTCAATCGGTCATTCATCATTTTCAAGTTCTTCTCAATCAGTCATTCGTTTTTTCCCCCAGGTTCTTCTCTAGTCGGTCATCCATCCTATTTATGTTCTCCAGTTAGTCATCTATCATTTTAGACTCTTCTTCATTCATTCATTTATCATGTACACGTTCATCTGCATTCATTCACTCATTGTTTCCTCATTATTCTCCCGCCAGTCATTCTTCATTTTCACGTTCTTCTCCCTTCTGTCATTCATCATTCTCACGTTCTTCTCCCTTCTGTCATTCATCATTCTCACGTTCTCTCTCCCTTTTGTCATTCATCATTCTCACGTTCTTCTCCCTTCTGTCATTCATCATTCTCTCACGTTCTTCTCCCTTCTGTCATTCATCATTCTCACGTTCTTCTCCCTTTTGTCGTTCATCATTCTTCTCACGTTCTTCTCCCTTTTGTCGTTCATCATTCTCACGTTAAATGATAGCAGCAGAGTTGTTGCGAAAAACCGAAATGGTCTTATCTTCTGATTTCCGTCATTCTGAAATGTCTGAATTAAAAAAAGAGACATGTGCACAACGTGTGGAAAAAGAAGAAAAGAAATTAAGAATAATTATAAACTCCGAATTGCATCCTATAAAATTAGCAAGCATTGTTGTCGTGAGATCTTTTGACAAAGCACAGGCATTTGTAAGGCATTCTCAAAGAACAACAGTTTTATTGTCGAGCCTCATTGCTGATATAAAAAAAAATTGAAGACAGAAAGATCAGACTTTATTTGCTCATCAAAGACCAAACTCTTTCTGCTACATACCAGGAATTTAAAGCACATTTGACATTTTTTTGCGTAAAAGTATTGTTAATATTTTATTTGTTATATGAAAAGAACGCCAGAAGATCGTTTTAAAAAGCCTGTGGAAAAAAAAGATATAGTACATCAGGCGGGTTGAAAAAAAATTTATAGACATAAGATAACAAGGTCGAAGAAGAAAAAGGTTAGCAATATTGTATTACTTGAAGTCCGATCAAGACTCGAGCCAAGAGCAAGCGGTGATGTGCCAGTGAGCTGTTTAACACTCGGCACTGGCTTCCAGTGAACACACGCACGTGTGTGTGTGTGTGTGTGTGTGTGTGTGTGTGTGTGTGTGTGTGTGTGATACGAACGTTTTGCATGCGCGCATGTATGTTTGGATATGTGCGTGCGCGCGCGGACACATAGTTGTGTGTATATATATGTGTGCGTACGAGAGCGCGTGCGTGTGTTTTGTGTGTACGCGCGTTGTGTGTGTGTGTGTGTGTTTTTGTGCCTTCGTGTGAAATGTGCATTTTTGCGTGCGCGCGCGTGGTTGTATATGTATATATTAGTGCGTGCGCGCGCGCATAGTTGTATGTGTCCATGTGTGCGTGCGCCCGCGCGCGAACGTTTTGTGTGTTTTGTGCACGTGCGTACGTGTATGCGTTTGTATGTCTTCGCGCATTTGTGTGTGTGCGCGTGCGCGCGCGCGTGCGTGTCTGTGTATGTGTGTGTGCGCACGCGCTTGCTCATGTTTGTGTGTGTGTGTGTGGGGGGGGGGGGGGGGGGGGAAGGGGCGCATGAGTCGGCATTGTAGCACATCCATGTAAATTGATGGGTTTGTGTTGGAGGAGTGACAGGACAGAGGACAGGATGGGGATGGAGAGGTGTGGAGGAAAAGGGGCGGGAAGAGTGTGTGTATGTCACTTTTCGAATGAGGCATGTTTGTGTTGTGTTGACGAATTGTACCGTTCTTGAGTGATTTGACCTCACATGTCTTGACCACATGTTTCTTCCTTGCTTTTTATCATTTTTTTTTAAATTGCACAATGCTGGGAACACGGCTTTAATTTCAACTTGGTGTTAGTCGCGGTGTTCTCTCTCTCTCTCTCTCTCTCTCTCTCTCTCTCTCTCTCTCTGCTTATATCCTTTTCTGTTTACTATTTTTCATTGGTGTTTTAATGTTTTATGGCATTGACTGTGAAGATCATATAACTCGTTTTTAGTATTTGCTATTGTGTAATAAAAAATACATTGTATTTATCATCAAAAGCTTACAATACAGATAGTTTGCAACTCTGCTCTAAAATGTGAGAATTAGTAAAATTAGCAAAGTTTTGTATCAGCAATTTTTTAATCAGGAGACTCGGAATGTGAAAGATTGGGCAAAGTCTAGTCATCTGTTCAGGAAATCCATACCAGTCAGTGAGTTATTATTACTTCTGTTATGTGCGCTACTCATACTTATGACCTGCTTAAGGTGCCCTCAAAAGACATGCATATGGTACAATATTCAGACGACATTTCCATCTAGACAAGTGCAAATTCTTAGATGAGGGGTAATAAATCATGCACAAAATATTTCTCAACTAGAGATAGACACATGGAGTGAAATGGGGTTGCATATTCGGGAGCGAAAACACCAGTAACGATTTTTTATAATGGGGAGAATCCGACATCATTGCCACAACATCAAATATTAGATGACAAAACTTTACAGTATGCACAAGATGAATTATTTGGATACATACTTGACTAGTTATTACCTTTGCAATTTCATACTGAGAAGTTGAAAGTGACAGCAAGGGAAAGTTCAAAATGTTTGGGATTAATTGATGCTTAACCATGGGATCAAGATACAGACGACAACAACAATAAACCTCGTTACCACAGTCACCAGCCTTGTCCGATCAAAACTGATTTATGAACAAAAATTTATTTATCAACCCTGCACAGCTTGTTGAATAAAATACAGTCTACAGACAGTATTGCTATTGAATTAGCTCTCTTGGCAATCCGGTACACACAAATATGTTGAACTCATACCATAAGGCTGGGTTACTGTCTCTTTCAGATAAAGGTAACTTATCAAAAGCTGATCGTATTTGTTCAAAGTCTTTTTGTCTTGAATTCAGGAACAAAGCATTCTTAATCATACGCTGTCTCGCCCTAGCCAGTTAGAAATTCTACAGATGAACTTCACAAACAATGCCCCAGCCAGCTAGAAATTCTACAGATGAACTTCACAAACAATGCCATTTGGGTCTTTCATCAGTTTTATCAAGTTCAGCAGTGCCTGTCACGCCTCGCTAGAACTGACAGGTCAAATTTGATAGTGATTATATTGCGTTGTTGACAGGAGAAAAAAAATTAACATTCTGTTATATGAGGAAGATGATAACGTAAACATTGTATTTTCTGAGACTCAAGAACACATGAAAAGCCGTGTATCCAAATTATTAAAAAATACGTTAACAGATGGCTCTGTCTGGGAATCACGCACACGTTCTGGATCAGAAAAAAAATTCATTTATTTATAAATACAAGAATAATTTTTGTTTTGGTATCACTAATGACCAACTTCTTTTTCCTAGGTCCATGTGAAGTCACTGGGGCATCGCACTGAAGAACTGTTCACCAGATTCCTGCAATTCTGTCGGTTGTGTTCCGAGGCCTTGGACTCTGCAAATGGTTTCCCTGTCCATTCTGCAATGTTGTCAGCCCTTTTCTCTGTGTTCTTAGTCTCGTTCCTTCAACAGTTTCCAGGGTGATTATTTTAGCGGGGCCGTTGGATCTTCATGACAAAGCCAACTTAGTTTCTTTGATTTGCTGGTGTCAGGAGATCTTTGTATGGCCCGATGTGCTGTTTGAAGGTCTGGCGCACTTGTTCAGTGGTGATGTGATCAGTCTATCTGAGGTATAGTGTCTTGCAGTGGTATCTCATTTCTGTGATGGGGTTCTTTCTTCAAGGTCCATGTCACGTCTGTACATACGAAAATGAAATACACCCGTGCATGCAGGAGGCAGATTTGTGTTTCATGGAGATGCTACTGTCTTTCCACACAGGGCTCAGTCTGCACAGAACTGATGTCTGTACTGCACTTGAGAGGATATGTGATTTAAATCCCCCCATCGCCTAAATTACATTCCAGATAAATGACTTGTTTAACAGTTCCTAGCTGAAATAAATCCCAGATATTATGAACTGTGTAACAGCTCCACGCTGAAATGCATGGTTATATCAGCACTGGAGGTGGTGTGCGCGAAAGGCCATTAGTCTGGTCTTCTCAGTGTTGATATCCATACTATGTCTTGTAGATGTGCCTTACAGTGTTTTAACAAGATTAGTGAGTTCTTGTTCAGTGTCAGCCAGGCCACCAAAGCTATCTGCAAAGTGAAGGTTCGAGATAAATATTCTTGCAGTGCTGATTGTGTTGACATGATCTTCAAGTGGATCATTGATGATGCATTCAGGACTGTGTTGAAAAGTGTCGGAGAGTAGAAGCGGCCCTGACGAATGCTAATTCATATGTGGGACTACTGTTTAGTCGCGCCCTTGTCAGTACTGCACTGGGTCACTTTGGCGTATACATGCTGAGTGTTTTTGGTCAACTTTGTCCCGAGATCAGATGTCTTCATAACGGCCCATAGCACCTCTGGACAGACTCTGTCAAATGCCATGTTGAAATCTGTGATATCATGATGGAACTCCTCTTGGTGTTGCAGGTGTTTTTGGTGAAGGGTTAAAGAGCTGTTCGATGATGCTTCAGCCTTTCAGATGCACTGGTGTGTCTCTGCAACTGTAATCTATTTATAATGATTTTGAACATTACCTTGCTTACATTGATGATCTAACTGATCTTGCGGGTGTTCTGGCAGGGTTGAGGATTTCCTCTCTTTAAAAGTGTGACGATGAGTGATCGAGTCTCTTAGGCGTTAGCCACTCGTCAGTGGGCCAGATTTGGCTGCAGATGGCAGTTTACACATCAGTCAGTGCCTTTACGCCATATTCAGGTGTTCTGCAGGGATAATGTCAATGCTTGCAGCCTGCCATGTTTCAGCGACTTCACTGCTACTGCAACGTCTTGGACAGAGCGTTGGAATGCCATCTCCATTTGAACCCTGAACTGTTAGCACTCTTGGATCTCCTTTGCTTTGTTTGTTGTAGAGCCATTGCAAAGTTGCTACATTTTCTTACGATGTTTTCTTCCTGTATGAGACAGTTAACGTCTTTGTCCTGAGTGGTGCTTACTTTAAATTGCGTCGGTCAAATTTCACAGATTTAAAGGCATTTTGGTGTCGCTGTTATCCAGGTGTTTCTCAAAGTTGTCACCCTCTTATTTTCATTCCGTCTAACATTCACGGTGAGTATGCTCTTCTCTCCACATTCCGTCCATCATTTATTTTCATCACATTTCCATTCCTCATTCCGTCTCGTCATTCATCACACTTGTGTTCTCCTTTTCTGTCCTGTCTGCCATTCACAATCACCTCGTTCTCCTTTTCTATCCTGTCTGCCATTCACAATCACCACGTTCTCCTTTTCTATCCTGTCTGCCATTCACAATCACCTCGTTCTCCTTTTCTATCCTGTCTGCCATTCACAATCACCACGTTCTCCTTTTCTATCCTGTCTGCCATTCACAATCACCTCGTTCTCCTTTTCTATCCTGTGCCATGTCCACAATCACAATCACACGTTCTCCTTTTCTGTCCTGTCTGCCATTCTCCTATTCTCATTCCGTCCCTCATGTGTCATGCTTGAAGTTCTGCCGTTAATCATTCCTCATTCTCCAGGTCTGTGCATCAGTTATCAGTCTCACCATCTTTTGCTTTTCTTCCAGGTCCGTCATCCATTCATCGTTCTGGCGTTCTGTTCTCCTCCTCTGGTCCATCACTGATTCTTCTCCAGTCATTGCCGTCTCTTCTGGTACATGGTACATTACTAAGTTCACCTCCTGTTCTCCAGGTTTACATTTTGCACAACGGTTTCTGTCTATCATACAGCCTTCTCACGTTCTGTTCATGCCATCTTCTATCATTCATCATTATCGAGGTGTCTTCCTCTCGTTCCTCCCCCTCCTCTTCATCATCATCATCATCATCATCATCATCATCGCTCTCTCTCTCTCTCTCTCTCTCTCTCTCTCTCTCTCTCTCAGAGAGCCCTTCAGACAAGGGGGCATGCTTTAAACATAACTCAGTAAAATCAGTCGCTCACCTCATCCCTCCCTTCTCCCTCCCGCCACCCCTCGCTCACAACTGGCTCCGACAGCTTCCTCCCTCCTTCGCCCCCCCCCTCCCCCCGCCTCCTTCCTCATTCATACACTTACGCACATAACAGGCACACTACAGCAGCTCACCTTGGCAAACATTTCAATCATTAGATATATTACTAGTTGTTTTTTTCGATTATCTTTTTTCAAATGCTCATAGCTTGTGATATGAATTTTGCTAGATCTGTTATCATGTTTTCATTATTGCTCGACAAAACACTTGCAATACGATTGTGGTCAGTAATATAAGGCGAGTCAAGTACAGTGCATTGCTTCGGGTATGTTTGTAAGCTGTGCAGCAGAGTAAGAAATGAACTTCTTTTTCAGTTTCTGTACCACACGACGGACATACATTATCAGCCCTTTATATATATATATATATACCACTGCAGATATGTATGCTTATCTCCCCCTGTTTCTTCAATCTAAGACATAAGAGCAAGCTTTGTTTATAATTCAATATTTCTCGCAGTCACTGCAACACCATCATTTGATCATTGAAGACTATCTATCTAGGAGGCATCCTTCAGTCCCGGAAGACTAAGGAGTTGCGCTCTAGGTGTCTTTTCTGGTACAGCGACGGGTGTGGCTGGCCAGTCCGATGTAGGAGTGACAGTCCCTGTGGCAGAGGGCACAGGTGAAGTCTGACGCTGGTCTGTCTGTCTGGGCTGCAGCCTTTCTTCTCATTCTCTTTTTCCCCGTGCTGTTGAGCGAGTGTCTCTTCGAACTTGGAGAGATCTTTCTGCACAGTCTGTCTCCAGGCTGACTGTTGAGGGCTGTTGCTTCCCAGTTGTTCTGGTCAATGTTCAAGGCTTTTAGGTCCCTCTTGCACACGCCTTTGAATCGCAGCTGTGGTCTGCCTGTGGGACGTTTTCCCTGCACAAGTTCTCCATAGAGGAGGTCTTTAGGGATCCGTCCGTCATCCATGCGCACGACATGGCCGAGCCAGCGCATACGTCTCTGTTTCAGCAGCGTGTACATGCTGGTGCATCCGGCTCTTTCCAGGACAGTGTTGTTTGACTGAAGCCAATAAACGTTGGCGCATTGCCTGGCACACTGCTGGACTTTGGTGCGAGCAGCACGGAGAACCTGGAGGTTCTCACTGGGATTGGTTTTGTATGCTGTCAGGGCGTTTCTCTTGGCCTCGATGACTAGTGTCATTTCTTCTAAATGGGCTTCGAACCAATCAGCTGACTTGCTGGGTCTTTTTGCCAAAGATGGACATGGCGGCGTTGTAGACAGCATCTCTGAAGTGTTCCCATCGGTCTTGGGCATTTGCAGTGGGTGGGCCAGGGAGAGAATCCTCCAACATGCGCGCGAACTCCTCCACTTTTCTTTGATCGCGTGTTTTGCTGGTGTCGATGCGAGGCCGGCCCTCCTTTCTCCTACAGTGCAGTCTCTTCGCACGGAGCTTCACTTTGCTGCACACCAAAGAGTGGTCAGTGTCACAATCGGCGCTCTGGTAGCTGCGAGTGACCTTGATGCTGGAAAGGTTGACACGTCTGGTGAGGATCAGATCGAGCTGATGCCAGTGTTTGGATCGAGGGTGTCTCCAGGAGACTCGATGCTGAGGCTTCGTGTTGAAGGTGTTACTGACGTACAACTCATGATGACAGCAGAGCTCTAGCAGGCGCTGGCCATTCTCGTTCATTTTCCCAGTGCCGAACTGACCCAAGCAGGTGGGCAGGAGTTGTGATCTACACCTACTCTGGCGTTGAAATCGCCTGCGATGAACAGTAATTCTCTGTCGGGATTTCTCCTTATAGCAGCAATGAGTTCACCATAAAACTTGTCTTTTGCTTCTGCTGTGGATGCCAAAGTTAGCGTAGGCACTAATTAGACTGACTGGTCCCGATGATGTTTGGAGTCCGAGAGACAGGATTCGTTCTGTTCCTTCTACTGGTGGGGTTATAGACTCCAACAGTCTGTTTCTAATTGCGAATCCCACGCCGTGTTCTCTGACCTCGTCTGATGGTTTGCCCTGCCAGAACAGGGTGAAGTCTCTCTCCCTCACAGATCCTGTTTCTGGGAGCCTGGTTTTCTTGAAGGGCGCAATGTCCATCTGCAGTCTGCTCAGTTCTCTGTCGATGACGGCTGTCTTGCGAACATCGTTTACTTCCTGCAGGTCGTCAGAAAAGCCTGGTGTCATTGTCCTTATGTTCCACGTACCCAATTAAGGGCGGAAGTTTTTCATTTTTCTGTTGCCTGGTGCCTAGTTATCGATCCGCTTGTCGGTTTCTGTCTATATCTATATATATCAAGAAACCATCGCTTTCAGTTATTAAGCCCACTAACCTTAGTCGAAATCTTGTAAAATTATCTCCGTGCCATTTTTTTTTTTTTTGGTTCGACTAAAGACAAGTATCTTTATGGCTGGAAAAATGTTCTGAAAAAAAATAATACCATTTATATTTGTCATTTGTTTCTTATGCTGAATCCCAGTTTTGCGTATTACACAAAATGAGTTGGTCATTCAGAGAGAGAGAGAGAGAGAGAGAGAGAGAGAGAGAGAGAGAGAGAGTCCGCTCGTTGATTTACCTTTTCATTTATTTATCTACTTTGGTTATTACGTAGTAAGCAATGGATTTGGTATTTGATTACCGGAGTTATTTCTCGATCGATTGATCCATTGATTTGTTTATTTCACCCCTAAGCAAACGTTTGCGTGGGTATGCCTGTGACGTACAAATCACAGTATTACCAATGGAAAGTTTTAGGTTTTCTGCTTTTACATGTGCAATTTAAATGTTTCTTTCAAGTTAGAATTAATGGTACATAGAGTTGCAACAACAGGTTTGTTTTTCTTTTCTCTTCCCCTCCCCCCCCCCCCCCCCCCCCCACCAACTCCACGCCCATCCCCGCTATGTTTTAGATGAGTTTGTTTTACAGTCGTTTTCATTTTTTGGTACAGCATTTGTGACTTCTTTTTCATTTATTTATTTCTTCATTCCTTTCTTCATTTTGTACATTCGTTTGTTTTTTTCTCATTCATTCATTGTTGTTGTTGATGTTTTTTTGTGTGTGTATGTGTGCGTTTTTCTGTCGATCTGCCGATCGGTCGCTCTTTTCAGTCAACAATTTGTTCGATTGGTCAGTTGGTCGTTCGGTTATTCGTTCATAAATTTGTTTGGTTGATCGCTGCTTTAATCATTTATTCTTTCAATCGGTCAATCGGTCGTTGAGACATTCATTCGGTCAGTCGGTCTATCATTCGTTCGTTCTTTCATTTTTCGGTCGATCGCTTAAGTCAGTCATTCGGTCGTTCGGTCAACCGGTCGTTCAAATATTGAACGACCGGTTGACCGACCGACCGAATGACTTCGGTCAGTCCGTCGTTCATTCGTTCGTTGGTACATTTGTTCGGTCGATCGCTCATTTGGTCATTTATTCGTTCAGTTTGTCAACCGGTCGCTCGGACATTCATTTGGTCAGTCGGTCGTTCATTCGTTCATATGTACATTTGTTCGGTCGATCGCTTGTTCAGTCATTCTTTCGTTCAATCGGTCAATCGGTCGTTCAGACATTCGTTTGATCAGTCAGTTGTTCATTCGTTCGTTCATACAATCTTCCGGTCGATCGCTCATTCATTCATTCATTCGTTCAATCGGTCAATCGGTCGTTCAGACGTTCATTCGTTCAGTTGGTCAGTCGGTTGTACAGACATTCATTTGGTCCGCCAGGCAGTTGATCGTTCATTCATTCGGTAAGTCGGCCTTCAGTCATTCATTCATTCAGTCAGTCGGTCAGTCAAGCGTTCACTCTTTCGATCATTCATTCGGTCAGTCGGTCGTTCAGTTATTCAATGGTCAGTGGGTTGATTAGTCATTCATTCGGTCAGTCAATCGTTCAATCATTCATCTGTTCAATCTGTCGATCGATCATTCGGTCTTACGGTCAGTCATTCGTTAGTTCATTAGGAGAGTCGATCGTTCAGTCATTTTGTTCAGTCGGCCAGTCAGTCGTTCAGTCATTCATTCGTTCAGTCGGTCAGTCAGTCGTTCGTCATTCGTTCGGTCAGTCAGTCTTTCAACCATTCATTCGGTTAGTCGGTCGTTCAGTTATTCATTCGTTCAGTCAGTCTGTCGGTCGTCATTTATTCATTCGTTCAGTCTGTCGTTTCATCATTCATTCGTTCAGTCAGTAGGTAAGTCGGTCGTGCAGTCAGTCATTCGTTTAGTTAGTCGGTGAGTCGGTCGTTCAGTCATTCATTCGTTCAGTCGGTCGTTCAGTCAGTCATTCGTTCAGTCGGTCGTTCAGTCAGTCGGTGAGTCGGTCGTTCAGTCGTCATTCGTTCAGTCGTCGTCGTGCAGTCAGTCATTCGTTCAGTCGGTCGTTAAGTCATTCATTCGTTCAGTCAGCAGGTGAGTCGGTCGTTCAGTCATTTATTCGTTCAGTCGGTCGTTCCGTCAGTCATTCGTTCAGTCGGTCATTCCGTCAGTCATTCGTTCAGTCATTCGGTGAGTCAGTCATGCAGTCGTCATTCGTTCAGTCGGTCATGCAGTCGTCATTCGTTCAGTCGGTCATGCAGTCGTCATTCGTTCAGTCGGTCGTGCAGTCAGTCATTCGTTCAGTCAGTCGTGCAGTCAGTCATTCGTTCAGTCGGTCGCATTCGTTCAGTCGGTCGTGCAGTCAGTCATTCGTTCAGTCGGTCGTGCAGTCGTCATTCGTTCAGTCGGTCGTGCAGTCAGTCATTCGTTCAGTCGGTCGTGCAGTCGGTCATTCGTTCAGTCGGTCGTGCAGTCGTCGTCCGTTCAGTCGGTCGTGCAGTCGTCATTCGTTCAGGTGGCGGGCACATGGGGAGCCACAGATGCAGGGCGTGATAGGTGTAGGGGGGCACTGAACGTGGATGCTGGTCGTGACAAAGATGGGCGCACGAAGAATGGGGTGGGGAGAGGCGAACACAGGGTACGACGTGTGGGGGACATGTGGGACACGGATGCAGGGTGTGCCATGGGTGCAGGGTCGCGGGTACAGCGTACAACATAATTGTGGGTATAGAGGATGGGAATACGGCGTATGGCATGGGGGGGGGGGGGGGGGGGGGGGGGGGGGGCGGTTGCCGGGCGTGACATGAGTGGGGAACAGGGAAGATTTCTGGGGATGACGGGGTGGGTGTACGGGGGATGTCGATGTAGGGTGTGATGGGTGGGCGTATTGCGGCAGATGTGGCGCAGATGCAGGGCGTGACGCGCATATTGGAGTGGATGTGGCGCCGATACCTCGAGCAGACTGGGTACAGGGTGACATGGATGGGCGTATTGGGGCAGAGGGGGTGGGAATGAAGGACGTGATGTGGTGTGTTATTGGGGCAGAGAGGTAGGATGAAGGGCGTGATGTGGGTGTGTTATTGGGGCAGAGAGGTAGGATGAAGGGCGTGATGTGGTGTGTTATTGGGGCAGAGGGGTGCGGATGAAGGGCGTGATGTGGGGTGTGTTATTGGGGCAGAGAGGTAGGATGAAGGACGTGATGTGGGTGGGTGTGTATTGGGGCAGAGAGGTAGGATGAAGGGCGTGATGTGGGTGTGTTATTGGGGCAGAGGGGTAGGATGAAGGGATGATGTGGGTGTGTTATTGGGGCAGAGGGGGGGGCGGAGATGTAGGGATGATGTGGGTGTGTTATTGGGGCAGAGGGGGTAGGATGAAGGGCGTGATGTGGGTGTGTTATTGGGGCAGAGGGGGGGATGGGATGTGAGGGGTGTGATGGGGTGTGTTATTGGGGCAGAGGGGTAGGATGAAGGGCGTGATGTGGTGTGTGTTATTGGGGCAGAGAGGTAGGATGAAGGGCGTGATGTGGGTGTGTTATTGGGGCAGAGGGGTAGGATGAAGGGCATGATGTGGGTGTGTTATTGGGCAGAGAGAGGATGAGGTAGGATGAAGGGGTGTGTGATGTGGATGTGGTTATTGGGGCAGAGGGGGCAGAGGATGAAGGCGTGTGATGTGGGTGTGTTATTGGGGCAGAGGGGTAGGATGAAGGGCGTGATGTGGGTGTTATTGGGGCACAGGGGTGCGGATGAAGGGCGTGATGTGGGTGTGTTATTGGGGCAGAGGGGGGGTAGGATGAAGGGCGTGATGTGGGTGTTATGGGGGCACAGGGGGTGCGGATGAAGGGGCGTGATGTGGGTGTGTTATTGGGCACAGGGGGGCGGATGAAGGGCGTGATGTGGTGAGCGTTTAGGGCAGAAGGGGTGCAGATGAAAGGTGGGAAATAGGTGTTATTGGGGCACCAAGGGGGCGCAGGATGAAGAGGGTGTGACATGGTGGGCATATTGGGCAGAAGGGGCGCAGGAGGATGAAGAGGGTGACATGGTGGGCATATTGGGCAGAAGGGGCGCAGGATGAAGGGACGTGACATGTGGCCCTATCAGCGCATAGGGGGCGTGGATAAAGGGCGTAAAACGGGCGTCTTAATGGGGCAGAGGGGACGCAGATCCAGGGCGTGACATGGATGGGCAAAACAGAGGAGAGGGGGGGGGGGGGGGGGACCTGGATCCACATGGGTGGAGGAGGTACTGAGGGCGAGAAAGCGTGTATGCAGGGCGTGACATGGGGTGAGTACGATAGGAGGGGGGGGGAGGGGGGAGGGGGGGGAAGCAGGGATGCATGATATGACATGGATGGGCAAACGGAAGGCGTGTGGGTTGAGGAAGGGGAGGAGGTGGAGGGGGAGGCAAGAGGTACGCGCGCGGGACGCGACATGTATGGGCATATGGGGGAGGGGACACGGATTCAGGACTACCATGGGTTCGACGTCGTGAATGCAAGGGTTGACTTGGATGGGAGTAAGGAAATTGCGGATGCAGTGTAGGACATGGTGGCGGTATGGGGGACGCTCATACAGTGTAAGGCATTGGTGATGGTACTGTGGTTGAGGATGCAGGGCGTGCCATGGATGGGGGGAGGGGAGATGCAAATACAGGGCATAACATGGGGGGGGGGGGGGGGGCGTTGATGCAGGGTGTGACATGGGTGGATACACTTGGGAAGGGGGGGGGGGGCGGATGATGAAGGTTGTGAGGTAATTGGGTGAGTTGGAGGAGGAGGGGGGGGGCGATTGAATGGCGTAAAGTGGGTGGGCGTATAGAGGCAGAGGAAGCATGCAAGGTGTGCGTAACACGGGAGGAGGTTTTGGGGTAGACGGGGCGCAAATGAAGGGCGTGACGTGGTGGGTGTAAGGGGGGGGGGGGGGGGGGGGGGGGGGGGGGGGGGGGAGCAGCGTGGGGCATGTGAGTGGGCATGATGGGTTGGAGACAGCATGCATGCAGGGCGTGACATGGGGGGAGAGGGGGGGGGGTGGGGAGAGGGGGAAGCACGGATGCGTGATGTGACAAAGATGGGAGAACAGAGGAGGGGATGAAGGGCACATAACGTAGCGCGCGCCATGTAATGGCATGTGTTTGAAGGGGAGTGGAGAGGAGCGAACGCAGGGTGCGGCCTGTGCAGGTACAGGGGCCATGAGGGGCTGCAGGGGGTGACATGCATTGGGGTGGAGGGGTCGCAGATGCAGTGTACAACGCGGTGGAGGGTCTAGAGGACGCGGATACTGCGTATGACATTGGCGATGGTATGACTGTCGTGGATGCAGGGCGTGGCATGGATGGAGGGAGACGGAGGGGAAGGAGGTGCATATACAGGGCATGAAAGGGGGTGGGGGGATGAGGGCGGGGATGCAAGGCGTAACATAGATGGGGGTGCAGGGAGCCCGGATGCAGGATGCGACTTTGGTGGGAGTACAGGGAGTGGAGATTTGGGGCTTCACACGGGTGGGGGTAAGGGGCGTGGATTTCAGATGATGACAGAGGCTGGGATACAGGGAAGAGGTGGGCAGGTGAGTCAATTTCAGGGCATGACATGGATGGGACTGTTGGAGGGTTTTCAGCACCTCACACGGATGGGTTAGCAAAAGGGTGGGGAAGAGTTCAGGCTGTGTGACATGTTATTGGGGGTGGGGGGGGGGGGGGGGGGGGGGGAGGGGGGAGGTGGTGGGGGGGGGGGCGCAGACTTTAGAAAAGCATGACGTTGATAGGGGTAGGAGGATAGGCAGGATGCAGGGCGTGACATGGGTGGGTGGACAGAAGAATGCACAGATTTCAGGGTCTGACATGGGTGAGGGTATAGGACATGACATTCGTGAGAGAAACAGTAAGTGAAGATTTCAGGGCCAGACGTGTGGGAACATGGGGATCGACGATAGCGCGATGCCGGGTGGGACACGGGTGGGCGTACTTGGGAAGAGGGGGCGCAGATGATGGGCGTGACGACGTGGGTGGGCGTATTGGGGCAGAAGGGGCAAACGCAGGGTGTGTGACGTGGGCGGGCGTATTGGCAGGGGATGTGTGTGGAAGAAGGATGCAAGGCTGCAGGTGTCTGCGCCTCTGGAGGTCAGGACACATTGTGTCAAGAAAGGAAGGGTAGTCCTGTCATGGAGTCTGTCACCAGAACAGAACTCAAAATCATCATCATCATTATCATCATCATCATCGTCGTCATCATCATCGTCGTCATCATCGTCGTCGTCATCATCATCATCATCGTCATCATCATCATCATCATCATCATCATCGTCATCATCATCATCATCATCGTCACCATCATTGTCATCGTCGTCATCATCATCATCATCACCGTCATCATCATCCTCATCCTCATCACCGTCATCATCATCATTGTCGTCGTCGTCGTCGTCGTCATCATGATCACCATTATAATCATTATTAAAGTCATCAGCATCATCAACATTATCAAAGTCACGAACACATTCTCTAACCAAGGCTGCAGGTGTCTGCACCCCGTGAGACAACGCCCGTCTTTCGCCGAATTCAGTGAGATAAGTGATTGCTCGTTCTTCATTTTCCTTGTCCTGAGTATTGTTTGTCTTGCCTGAAGAAGACCTGACAGGTCGAAACACGTTGTGTTCTGTCTTGTGATTAGTTTGTTCATGTTTGGCGGATACAGTACTTAGAAAGTTTTTTTTAGACATCACCATAGTCAGAAAAAAGTGCCAAGTCCTGTAGCCCTTGATGCCCTCCTCTTGAAGTGACCTCACTTTTGAGTTCCTCTTCACATTTACGCCAGAGTCGAGTTTGTGTGAAAGCGATCGCTATTAGCAAGTTCATGCCGTTGAATGAACGGGAGGGTACCCCCTCCCTCCCCCCGGCAGGGGACGCTTACTCCACGCGGGCTGCACAAACTTCGCAATGCTTGTCGTCAGTGGGGCGATCAACAGGTGTTCTGGGAACGTTGGGTCACAACAGCACACCTGAACATCACCTGGAATGAACGACGTAGGAATAATGTCACTGAGAGAGCATTAACGATTAGAGAAAAAAAAACATCCCCACCTTCCCACCATCACACACACACACACACACACACACACACACACACACACACACACACTCACTCACTGAATATAATTTTGACTTCACGCACGCGCGCGCGCTCGCACACACACACACACACACACACACACACACACACACACACAACACACACACACTAGTACTTACCGCACGGCTTCCGTTCACATTGGACAACTCAAAAACGCAATAAAATGTCAGCGAACCGCCCAGAGAAACGTGGACAAACGAGTCACAAGACAACACACAACGCGTTCCGACCTCTTAGGTCTTCCTCAGGTGAAATAAAGACGGACAAAATAACGAAAATGCACTTAGCTTTGATCGCTTCAGATTGCTTCTGAGTTCAGCGCAAGGAAGGCGTTGAATCAGATGCTTCTGAGTTCAACGCCTTCCTTGCGCTGAACTCAGAAGCAATCTGAAGCGATCAAAGCTAAGTGCATTTTCGTTATTTTGTCCGTCTTTATTTCACCTGAGGAAGACTTAAGAGGTCGAAAACGCGTTGTGTGTTGTCTTGTGACTCGTTTGTCCACGTTTCTCTGGGCGGTTCGCTGACATTTATTTAAGATTTGTTTAGATTTCCGCCTGCAGTCGTTTCACTTTGCAACTAACTCAAAACGCATTTGAGAATCAGCCTTGACAGTTAGAGAAGAATAAACAATGATTTTTGAAAGACTGTCGGACCCAGTCCTTACTTTTCAGAAATGTAAGACCCTAGAAGGAAAAGCGTTGTTGAATGTTTGCCTAAACACAGTATTATTTCGTGGATTATAATCATATGTTTATTTTAAAGTCAGTCAGAAGGAACGTGAAGTGGTTTTGCCACAGCCGTGAACAAACACAGGCCTACAGTTTTGAGTTCTAAACTTTGGGAAACATCTTGCCGTATCTTGAAAACACTTCATCATCTATGACTCTGTCCAGGCGATCATTCCATTACTCTTACCCTGTCATTGAACACCAGCCCGTTCACTTCATTCCCTCCAGGTTTGTTTCCCATCCGGTCATTCTCCTTACTGTCACAAACCGACAGTGCTGAGGCCACCGAAAGCAGTATTAAAAAAGAGTCTCTGTAAGGAATGCAGTTTTCTTTGGACGAACACAGGGAGCAGACAAGTTAAATGAAACAGATCTTGTGAATGTTTTTGATGTACAACGCACTGTGGACAACGCGATGCCAGATTGCCAATTGCCAGTTATGCCCTTAGTTGGTGAATAGCCGCCGTGGCGAAGTGGTTTAGCGTCGCGGGGGTCGTTGGTTCGAATCCTTCAGAATCATGTGTGGATTTTTCTGCCCCGACCGGCTCCTACCCAGAGTTGAGTTTGCCGCGGACTCAGCTGGGAAAGACTGGGGACCACACAGTCGAGTTTCATCCACTTAATGGATGCGTTTCTGAGAGTGTTGCTCAAATTTCCTGACCAACGCTGCAGGTGCCTGTATCTGTCGGGCCTGGTTGACGCCGGGATATATATGAAAGGAAGCGTAGAGTACAGCCTGTCATGTAGTCTCAGACCGAAATGGAAATCCGTAGCATCATCTTAATCATCCTCATTCTCATCGATCAGCATTAAAAAAAAATGTCTCAAATTCTGTGGCCCTTCATGCCCTGCTCTCATGGTGACCTCAATTTCGATGTCCTCTCTACGTCTGTGGCCTTGGTTTGGTTCCGTCGGGGTCACCGGTATCGGTGAGTCCATGGGGGCTGTCGTTGGACGGGACGTGGTGGCGCCCTCCGGAGCGAGAGCTCACTCACGCCGGCTCCGCGACTGAGCAATTATTGTCGTCAGTAGGGGGGCTTAGTAGGTGGTGGTGTCCTGCGTATGTTAGATCAGAACAGGCGCCACTGAACACCACCGAAGTGACTCGGCAGCAGTGCAGTGTCTCCTCCGGTGGGTTGCCTCTTGACGACTTGACATTGACTGCTCCCTGTGGATTGCCGGTGCCGGGGCTGCGGTGGGGTGGGGTCGACCGGGCTGGGCTGTGGACGGGGTGTCGGAATGAGCGGCGTGAGTGCACTGCCTCTGAGGTGGCGTAGAGGTTGGGACAGCAAAAAAAAAAAAAAAAAAAAAAAAAAAAAAAAAAAAAAAAAAAAAAAAAAAAAAAAAATGCTGTGGTGCTGGGTGCTGAAGTACTTGTTCAGTGCCCATCGGGTAGTGTGTCACCGTGAAGTAGCCGTGGTGTTGACAGAATTGTAAGTAGACTGTCAACGTCGAGTAGCACGTCACATTAAAAGTAGCCATTCACACAAAAAGAAGTTGCAGTAGCCGGTCACCATGTTGGTAGTCAGTCACACAATATGTAGTCAGTCATAGTGGGGCGGCTACCTAAAACCCGGGGAGGTTAAAAAAAAATGTACACCACCATCACCATCATTGAATTTCTTAAGTAAATGAATAACGTCGACATAAATCAGATCTTCTGCAGCAGCAAGTGTATCTCTTACTTGCATCGAGTTCCAATAAGAACGGAACTGCTGAACATATCCTTGATTCCAACCACATTTAACCATAGTAGGAAAAAAAAAAAAACTCTAGGGACAGCTTGACGGCAGAAGTTTCCAGAAGTCAACTCGTGTTCGTCCTCCAGCTGCAACTCTCTTTTTCGGCTGCCCCTGCCATTGCCTTCAGGCAATCCCTCCTCCGTGAGTGACTTGTATCTGCATTGGAGATAATCGTGTTATAAGCCAGCACACTCAGCTTTCCAAAACACGGAGCATGTGTCAGACTCCATTGTTTCTATCATCTTAACGTCGTTTTTTTTTTTTTTTTTAACTAGATCTACAATATTTACGAATACTTAAAAAAGTAATCATCGACGTTTTCCATAATCAAAAAATGTATGTAAAGTGACCATCACGATCGCATCACAGCTCCATTTAAGAGCCTACAATTCTAACCTGTTTAGCAGTTTGTTTGTTTGTTTGTTTGTTTGTTTTTTTTAAACCGTAATAGCTTATTTATAGAGCCCCTTTTGTATACTGTAAACATTTTGGTTTTTTATGTATAAGATTTGGTCCATTCATCTCAACAGTATGAATGCAAGAACTTCAGATATTTCTGCTGATATTTTTTCCTGAGAGAGAGAGAGAGAGAGAGAGAGAGAGAGAGAGAGAGAGAGAGAGGAGTGGTAGTAGGGAGATGCGAGATGGTAGGAACGACAGTAATTCATATGACAGGCGAGCAGTGTGAAACATGTACACACAGACAACAACCATTAAGCTGGTTGTCGACACATTGTCCGTGACCTGTGACACAGTCATTTATATTTCATGACACCTCGCACCAAGCTATGGTCAAACATTAGACTAAAAAAACTGCTTTGAGAACATTCTTTTTAAAATATTGACCATAATTCTAATTCACAGCAATAGCCGCTGGAACGTTGACGACGAAACGATCACTATTGGTGCATTTAATGTTAAAAAAGCATAATGTTTCAAAACAATGTAATATTTGTTATCACATAAAAAAACAACAATGACAATTGTTTATGAAACAGTGATGATGATGATTCTTTTCAAGACAGTTAGGACGTTTGTTTTCAAAATAGTAAATGTGTGTGTGTGTGTGTGTGTGTGTGTGTGTGTGTGTGTGTGTGTGTGTGACAACAGTAATGAGGTTTATTTTTTCTAAAAAAAATGATGGCTGTTCTGAAGACAGAAATACTGATTGTCTTCAGACCAGTAATGATGACTATTTTCAAAACGGTAATGATAATCGTTTTCAAAACAGTGATGACTACCTGTTACGTGAAGGCGTATGTAATTACGAGGTGAAATACTATTTCTATGTGAAAGTAACTATTCTTGTTGAAAAGCAAACAACACAAACAAATATGAACAAAACTGTTTTCACCTGATAAGTTGTTTAGACATAAAAATCTCTGTTTTTATATGATAGTACTCGTTTTCATCGATAAAATCAGCTTTTGTCATGTTTTCTTGATGAAATAACTATCCATTATGAAAAGAGTCTGTAACAAAAAAATTATCGTTTTTTTTTTAGCTTGTGTGTTCCTAAAGAAGTCAGAGAACATTATCGTTTTACAGAAAATCACCCATAACAGTCAGCATAGATTTGGCTTTTTTTTTCTCTGGATAATCAGCGTCATGTCTTGTGTTGACGCTGATGCAGTTCACGACAGTATCATACCGCGCGAAAAAGGACAACGTTCCCACTACAGTTAGAGGGCTAGTGTTCTCCTTCTCCCTTCGCTCCGTGGGGAGTCATAGGAAAACCACAGTGAAGAACGGTTCACCACGTTCCTCCAGTCCTGTCCGTTGTGAGCCACAAGGCTGGGCCTCTGTGAATGTTTTCCCGGTCCACTGGGCAGTGTGGTCAATACATCGTTCTTTCTGTCCTCCCTCCATTCCCCTTCTTTTCTGGAGGACCGTTAGTAAGGTCGCTGGGTCTTGTTTCTTGACCATCTCAACGGAACTTTATTATTTTTTATCTTTTTTTTTTTTTTTTTATTTTACTGAAGTCGATAGATCTTCATAGAGTCCCTTGTGCTGCCTGGTGATTTGACGAACTTGTTGCAGGGTGATATGATCAGAGCATCTAATGTTTAGTATCTTGCGGTTACCTTTCATTTCCGTGGCTTGGATTTTTGTTTCATCACCTTTCAGCCGAACAGCAAGGAGCGAGGCTACTGGATGCACACGGCAACTGCTTGACGGTGGCGTTTTTTTGCCGGTGGGCACTGCAGTCATGAAACATGGTCTTGTACACCCATGGGAACGCTCCCGTGGAGGTTCTGTCTTGTCACGTCCGATAGCCATTACACAATGGCATTTGTCAAGGGGCAAGTATGTCACTTCACGTGTTAATAGAATGCCCTGCGCGTGCCTGCACCCTGTGTGAACACAGCGCAGGCTTCCAAGGGTGGTGCAAGATTGCTCCCAGCTGGTTTGTTGGCAGTGAGGACAGTACTTCTCTGGGTCCTACCCGCGCCTTTCGGTGTATCTTTTTCTTTCTTAGCATTATGCGGTTACATCTCAATATCTGTTTTCCAGATACGCTGTGAGGTGCATGTGTTGCATGTCTACAGAGGACGGAATGCACGTAGGAGCCTGGTCCTTGTGTTTCACGAACATAGCGTTGTCCTTCCGAACACGTCTTCATCTGGGCAGTGCTGTGATTGTCTTCATCTGGGCAGTGCTGTGATTGCCTTCATCTGGGCAGTGCTGTGATTGTCTTCATCTGGGCAGTGCTGTGATTGTCTTCATCTGGCAGCAGTGCTGTGATTGTCTTCATCTGGGCAGTGCTGTGATTGTCTTCATCTGGGCAGTGCTGTGACTGTCTTCATCTGGGCAGTGCTGTGATTGTCTTCATCTGGGCAGTGCTGCGATCGTCTATCCCTTGACAGGATTCCTGGTTTGGATCCCTCACTGATGGATCCCAGGTATGTGAACTGTTGAACAGTTTCTAACTCCTGACCGTGGACGGTTATGTCAATACTGATGGGAGTATTGTGGCTGGCCATCAAAATTGCCTTCTCGGCGCTGATGTCCAGGCTATGTCTGGTTGATGTGTCATCCAGATGTTCACAAACTCGGCGAATTATTGTTCAATGCTTGCCAGGCAATCGAAATGATCTGTCAATCAAACGTTTGTGATGGCACTTCCTCCAATGCTGACTGTGCTGATGTGCTCTTCAAGTGCATCAGTAATGACGCGTTCTAGCAATATGTTAAAAAGTGAGGGAGGTAGAAGACAGCCTTGACGAACTCCAAATGAAGTATGGAACCATGCTTCAAAAAAACGTCTGCATGAGCACTGCACTATTCACTTTGGAGAACAATTGCTGATGATGTTGATGTTTCTGTCCCATGTTTAATGTCTTCATTGTGGCTCATTGTGCCTCTTGCCAAACCCAGTCGAACGCCTTCTTGAAGTCTATGAAGATGCGGTAGAACTGCCCCTGTTATAGTTATTATCACGCAGATGAAATAATCAGACTATGGTTAATAAAATATTTACATATAGTTAAAAAGAACAACAATTGCAAGAATAAGAAGAAGAAAAAGGAGAGAAAAAAAAAGAACCATCACCACCAATAACAACAACAATATCAACAACGACAACAACACCAACAAACGCCTGCACACCACGATGAAAAGAGAAAAGTGCATTTTTGTCACGGGGCAGTGTACCATAGATGGACCTTTACCGTACGTCCCTGTTTTCTGACACCCTTGATACTTCAACGAAATGACGACAGACTAACAGCCGGCCCGGCCTGTGTTTGGCCCGCTGCCTGTCTAATGTGTGTGTGTGTGTGTGTGTGTGTGAGGGAGGCGAGGAGGGGGGGGGAAGAGGTTGAGTGTAGATGTACTTGAAGGAGGCTCGGTCGGCTGGGAGAAGGAGGAGGAGGACCCCCCCCCCCCCCCCCCCCCCCCCTCTTCAGTAGGGGCTGTGGCTTGAACCGAATAAAAACCATTTTCCATTTCCATTTCTCTCTGTTCATCTGGTTTAGACTACGTGCATAGTGGACCCGGACACGGCCGTGCTGTGTCCCATCTGGTTGCACGACGGGCCAAATCACGGCCCTCATCACACGGGCCAGCCTGGGTGCACTATGCACAGCTTTGGTCGTCGCCAGTAAGATGGAAGAGATGAACAGGAGCTGGGTTTTTTTTTCTCCCGGACGGGCGGCGTAAGGCCGGGGTCCGGGGACCACTATGCACACAGCCTCAGTGTTTTAGTTTTTCTCTTACTTGATTTTTTTCTGTCTCTATTTCCTATTTGTCTTCTTGTTTTAAACCTGCTCTCTCTCTCTCTCTCTCTCTCTCTCTCTCTCTCTCTCTCTCTCTCTCTCTCTCTCTCTCTCTCTCTCTGTTCACATGCGCGCGCGCGCGCGCGCGTGTTTGTGTGTGTGTGTTCATATAAAGGTGTGTGTTCAGGGTTCATAGTTGGAGTGTTATGCGTATGCATTTGTTTAACCGTGTGTGTGTGTGTGTGTGTGTGATGTGTGTGTGTGTGTTATGCCTATGCATTTGCTCGCGCGCGCGCGCGCGTGTGCATGTGTGTGTGTATGTGTGTGTGTGTGTGTGTGTGTGTGTGTGTGTGTGTGAGAGAGAGAGAGAGAGAGAGAGAGAGAGAGAGAGAGAGAGTCCAATGATCAGTAATGTGAATAAAAAAAAAAAAAAAACGCATTGAATAAACATTTCCGAGAACTGATAGATCACCAAATGATTCACGTGACAAGACACGATGTGACCAGCATCTAGTGACCTCACGGTGCAAGGGCATATCTGGTCAAGAGACCCTTCATCCCTGGCCCTCTCCTATCGCGCCTGATCAGCAGTATCTCGCAGGCCCCGATATGGGCACCTACCTCACCTTCAATGCCCTTAATGCCGCACACCAGCGTTAACGCAGAGAGTGTTTCGGCTCCCATTGAAGATGCACAGGGAAGCAGTTCAAGTCCTGAACTGATGGTATGTACCCTTTAAGGGTGTCAAATGGTATGTAACCTTTAAGGGTGTCAAATGGTATGTACCTTTAAAGGTGTCAAATGGTATGTACCCTTTAAGGGTGTGAAATGGTATGTAACCTTTAAGGGTGTGAAATGGTA
>JADBJO010001800.1:47500-52500 GCA_016801955.1 Conus betulinus | reverse complement strand
CGGCCTCGACTCTGGAACCATCTTCATCCGGGTCTCGGTGCCAGACCTAAAGGAGCAGGTAAGCAGGAGAGGTCTGTTTTTGCAAAGTCATCACACTTCGATGCGAACCTTGAACACAGATGACTTGACCGGACATTTTATCGTTTTTGTTAATAACTTGACCGGACATTTAATCGTTTTTGTCCATTACTTTCTGTGAAATGAAACTTTTCATTCAAAGATCAGTTTGGTTGAAATACGCACATTGACCAGAGAGAGTTGGTCAATAGGAGGTCGTGAGCGTACACGCACACATGCACAAGTGTGTGTGTGTGTGTGTGTGTGTGTGTGTGTGTGTGTGTGTGTGTGTGTGTGTGTGTGTGTGTGTGTGTGTGTGTGTGTGTGTGTGTGTGTGTGTGTGTGTGTGTGTGTGTGTGCGTGCTTATATCTGTGTGTGTGTGTGTGTGTGTGTGTGTGTGTGTGCGTGCGCGCGCACGCGTTCATGTTGCATATATATATATATATATATATATATATATGTGTGTGTGTGTGTGTGTGTGTGTATATATATGTGTGTGTGTGTGTGTGTGTGTGTGTGTGTGTGTGTGTGTGTGTGTGTGCGCGCGCGTGTCTGTGTGTGTGCGCGCGTGTGTCTCTGTGTGTGCGCGAGCGTATGTGTAGTAAAGTCTTTATGTTCTTCTCTGTTCATCTCGAAAAACACGGTTGTTGTTGCAGTTAAGGGTTGTCGATGAAGACCATTACGTTAAATCAGATCAGGCGACACAGAACACAATCGCAGTGAATTAGCAAAGGTTGCAGGGCCTCTCAGGCGTGTTGCCGCCGGGTGGCTTCACTCTGACAATCTTGGTAGACGGACGGGGGCTTTCCTCTGACAATCTTGGTAGGCGGACGGGGACTTCCCTCTGACAATCTTGGTAGACGGACGGGGGTTTCCCTCTGACAATCTTGGTAGACGGACGGCGGCTTCCCACTGACAATCTTGGTAGACGGACGGAGCTAAGGCAGCGGCAATATAAACGATAACAGCACACATTAGGAGCGACAGCTACGGACTGACTACAAGTTGTGTCCATGAAGGTTTGAACAGGAAAGGTCAGACCGGGACCTCATTAATCTGGCCAAGTGGTGCAGTTATCTTACACAGATGGAATGACGTGTTAGGCCAGTCAGTTAGGCTCTTGGTTTTCGAGGGAGTCACTGGAACCAGGTACCCGAAGCTTGCAATGGATATCTCTTCAGTGTTTAATAAAAAACATAACAACTAGACCCCAAATTCCCAACCCGTCTCTCTGTCTCTGTCTTTCTATCTGTCTGTCTTTCTGTCTGTCCGTCAGTCTGTCTGTCCGTCTGTCTCTTTCTCTCTCTCTAGAGGTGTGTGTGTGTGTCTCTTTCTCTCTCTCTCTAGAGGTGTGTGTGTGTGTGTGTGTGTGTGTGTGTGTGTGTGTGTGTGTGTGTGTGTGTGCGTGCGTGTGTGTGTGTGTGTGTGTGCGTGCGTGCGTGTGTGTGTGTGTGTGTGTGTGTGTGTGTGTGTGTGTGTGTGTGTGTGTGTGTGTGTGTGTGTGTGTGTGTGTGTGTATGCCCGCACTTGTGTGTGTGTGTGTGTGTGTGTGTGTGTGTGTGTGTGTGTGTGTGTGTGTGTGTGTGTGTGTGTGTGTGTGTGTGTGTGTGGTGTGTGTGTGTGTGTGTGTGTGTGTGTGTGAGAGAGAGAGAGAGAGAGAGAGAGAGAGAGAGAGAGAGAGAGAGTGTGTGTGTGTGTGTGTGCGTGCGCGTGTGCGTGTGTGTGCATGCGTGCGCATGCGCATGCGCGTGCGTGCGTGTGTGAACTGCAAATGATGTATGCGAATGTTGATGTATATGATTTTTCATTATAGTTTTGTTTGTTCACTTGGTTTCTTCGCCATTACCCTAATTTCCTCGATTATCACTGTTGTTGGTTTGCTTTAAGGGGGGGGGGGGGGGGGGGGGGGGGGGGGGGGGGGGAGGGGCGATGGGGCAATAGGCATGGAGTTTTTTTTTTCTTTTTTTTATTTCTTAAAGTATCTTGTTTGAGATCATGATATAAAAAAGCAGTTGCATATCAGTTTCAATGAAAATATCCATATTGTATAATGTGATTGTTCTGCAAAATCGCCGTTTCTTCCTTAATTGTGCTTTTTGTATCCCCGTCTTACGATATCCTGGTACTTTTCTTTGTTTTTTTCGCGTTCTCCTCTTCACTCAGTTCTTGATCTGGACAACCGGTGACATGTCTGAAAGGAGACACGCCGCGTTCACATGTGATGTCAGTTGCAACAACACCCCTTACACCTAGGGGGGGGTGGTAGTAGGTGGATGGGGGTGGGTGGGGAAATGTGGGGAAAGAGTGGGAGGTGTGGAGATAAAGGGGTGGGTTTGGGTTGTGACCGTGGGGGGGGAGGAGAAGGAGTGTGAATGAAGGTGATCGTGTGATGTGGAAGTGAATGCGATGTACAGTCATAGACTTCCCATGGACTTCTTGTGAATGTATGCCTGCATGAGTTTTGATGGGAAGTTTGGAGAGAAACCCTACCCCTAACCCCCTACACACATACGCACGTAAGTACGTGCGCGCGCGCGCGAGCGCGCGCGTACACACGCACACACGCACACACACACACACACACACACACACACACACACACACACACACACAAAGACATGTCAATAAGACCACCATACGCGCCTATACCACCATGGGAAACATTAAAACCGTCATATGATATCAGCTATTCTAAACTGAGAAAAGAAAAAAAATAAATGTTATGACTTCAATTGCAAAAAACGTATATCTACGAAAAGTATCAAAAATTATCTTCAAGCGTTTACAGACGGCTCCGTTCTTGACAATGATAATGTTGGTGCGGCCTTTGTCTACCGCCACTGAAAATGAAAAAATGTTTTACCTCGGCAAAAACTGTCAATTTTTACAGCCGATTTGACAGCCATCATGCTTGCTTTAGAATTCTTGGTGAAACTTCTAATGACAGTACTTAGAACTGTGATAATGGTGGATTCTAAATCGGTTTTATATTCACTGAACTCCTTCAGTACCGATGCACGGCCTGACCTTATGTACGAAATTCATTATTTATTACATTGCTTGTCGGCTGAAGGCACAGTCATTGAGTTTTGTTGGGTGCCTTCGCACTGTAACATAAATGGAAACGAAATGGCCGACAGAGCTGCTAAAAGAGGCGCAAAAAGGTTTAGAGAAGACTGTAGACATGACACTTCCTTTGTCACTCCATGAAAATTACAGGCTGCTAGAAATAACAGCATGGAAAAAATTAGTAGACGTTGTGATGAAAAGACTCTAACACAAAATACAGCTGTATTTCAGTTGGATCTTGTATCAAGAAAGTTGTCAAATGCACCGTTATATTATTCTGGATTTCTAACTTCCCTTTTTTTCGCTTGAAAATTAACGCTTTTTAAAAACAAAATTCTCCAAAAATGTATATTGCCTGTGTGGTGCACAAATCAGAGTTAATCACGTTTTATTCCTTTGTAAAAGTCTCCGAGGTTTTCTACCTGATTCAGTCACAGCAAAGAATGTTTCGGAAGAAAACATAGAAAATTTATTACATGATACAAAGGTTTACTACAAATTGCTGAATCCCTAATTCACACCCCCATCAGGTCATTCCTGTAGATTAAAAAAAAATTAATTATTTTTTTCATTTTTCATTTCTTCCAGTGTAGATTAGTGGTGAGGGACACATCCACCCACCCATGTGTCTGTATTTTGCATTTTGTTTGTTATATGTATCTTTAACATTACCTCTTTACTGTCAACGCAGTGTTCACAGTTTTACATTTACCTCACACATTTACACTCTCACACACTCACACACACTCACAGACAGAAGGCACTCACTCACGCACACTTTGGTCCAGTATCACTTATGGTGAAAAGACGTAAAAAACAAAGAACGAACGAACGAACGAACACACACACACACACACACACACACACACACACACACACACACACACACACACACACACACACACACATGCTCGCAAGCACGCATGCACACACACTGACACACTTACTAGAGAGAGAGAGAGAGAGAGAGAGAGAGAGAGAGAGAGAGGAGAGAGAGAGAGAGAGAGAGAGCTTTCCATATATTAAAGGATTATCATGATGTACGTTTACATATGGTATGTGTGTGTGTGTGTGTGTGTGTGTGTGTGTGTGTGTGTGTGTGTGTGTGTGTGTGTGTGTGTGTGTGTGTGTGTGTGCTACACATGCGCGCGGGAATAGATGTGTTTGCAGTTTCAGTCAGTGTACTGTATGGCGTGTGTTTTCACAGGTGTTCTTCTCTAGTTTCCATGTCTGTCTGTGTGTCTGGGTGTGTGTCTGTGTTCCTCTCTTCTCTCTCTTCTCTCTCTCTCTCTCTCTCTCTCTCTCTTAGATGGTTTGCAGTTTCTCTTTCTCTCTCCTTCTTAAACACCGGTGGTGTGCAAGGCAAAAAAGCACTGGCTGCCTTTTCACAGGTCAGTTCTTCTCTAGTTTCCAACCAAATCTGTGAATAATCTGTCTGTCTGTCTTGTCTCCGTCCTCAAATGAAGCACTCTCTCTCGTTCTGACATCTCTCTCTCTCTCTCTCTCTCTCTCTCTCTCTCTATCTTCTCTCTCTCTCTTTCTCTCTTTCTCTCTCCTTCTTAAACACCGTGTGGTGAAGTAAGCAAGATAAAGGGTAGGCCTCTGTTGACATAAAAATGTTTTAGCACAAATAGTAGTTTTAAAAAAAATGAGTAGATATATGAATAAACAAGTGAATAAATAAATGAATAAGTAAACAACAAACAAATAAACAAATAAATAAATGATATAGAAACAAATAAAAATAAACGAATTAATAACCAAACAAATGAATAAGCAAACAAATAAAAAAATGAATATTGAATATATAGAAAAATATACAAACAAATAAAAAACGAATAGCTAAAGAAATAAATAAACAAATGAAGCACAG
>JADBJO010001800.1:37500-42500 GCA_016801955.1 Conus betulinus | reverse complement strand
TTCGTTTACACAATAGGCTGCCTACCTGGGTAGTGCCGACTGAAGAGCTGCCAGCTGGCGCTTCATTCAGTCGTTTCCCGTGTCATCCAGTCAATATCGTTCAATATTGTTCACTCACTTTCCTTACTTCCTTCATTCTTTCCATTTCTCACGCAGGGTGCATGCTATGTGTAACGTGTCATCCATACCAACGGCCAAACTGGCCTTCTCTTCCGAAAGTTGGTGATGGGATTTTACGTGTGTGCAAGATATTATGCGCACGTTCACACACGGAACCTCGGTTTATAGTCTCATTGGAAGGACTGTACGGGAAATGGAGTCAGAACCAATGTTAACTCCGAGGGAAAAAATCCCCCTGTACCGAAACGCCCCAGCGGAGATTCGAACCCGCAATCCCAGGATCACCAGATTACGAGTCCGGCGCTCTACGAACTGAGCTATTCCGGCTCAGAATCCGTTCTATCTGCGGTATGTAGGGACTAACCCACCTAGACAATCTGAACTGGAGAAGGACGAAAGGGGATCTTGAACGAGATAAGGAACAGCACATAGTAAATAGCAAATAGAATAACTCTTTACTATCTGTGATATGTAGGGAGTAGCCCAACCGGAAAAATCTTAACTGGAGAAGGACGAAAATAAATCTTACATGAGACAGGGAACATTAAACAGTAGATAACAGACAAGTACGGTAACTTTTTGCTCCCATGATGAAATAAATAAAACGCCTATAACACTAAACGAAAGCTGCTTACGACACCGAGTCGCCTAGCAGATATGACAGCACAGAGAATACAGAACAAACAACGAAACATCTCCTTGTGTCGATGCTGTGTTCAAACTGCACAAGACACATCTAATGACAGAAAAGAAAATATACACCGTTTACAACTTTCACAAACTGTTTTCGGTCCTAACAGCCGACCAATTTAAACACATTTGTGAAGTCAAGGGAAGTAACAAGAGGTCTGGACGCAAAAAGCGATGTCAGTTTCAACGGTGGGTTTTTTGTTTTTTATTTTTGTCCTTCTCATGCCAGACAGACCAGCCTGAAGCAATTTATGAATCACGTGCGTCATGGTCACATGTGGACAAGCTGGCCAAAATGACCAGTCGTGGACTGGACCCGAACTTCATCGATCCTGAGAGCGGAGGTGAGTTACAAAATGGAGGATGGTGGTGGTGGTGATGGTGGTTAGGTGGTGGTGGTGGTGGTGTGGTGGTGGTGGTGTGTGTGGTGGTGGTGTGGTGGTGGCGGTGCGCGCGCGCGTGTGTGTGTGTGTGTGTGTGTGTGTGTGTGTGTGTGTGTGTGTGTGTGTGAAGTATATTTGTGTCAAATACTTTAATGAGAAATTGTGATTAAAAAAGAAGTTAAAAGTGTGCCTAGAAAAAAGGGAGTAGAACGTCCATTGGTATCATTATGTGGAACTTACGCATAGTCACTACCAGGATTAATATTCAAACTATTCTATGTACAGAAGGAAATAAAAGGGTTAATGAAAAAATGTCGCTGTAGCCAACCCCCACCCACCCACTCCCTCACCTAATCTACCCACCCACCCACTCCCTCATCTACCCACCCCACCCAACCCAGCAGCAGTGAAAGTTTCTGGTTGATGTTATGCCACACTTCTTTTTGACAACTGCTGGAAACACACAAAACAGCAGCAGCAGCAGCAGCAGCAGCAGCAGCAGCAGCAGCAGCAAAAGCAGCAACAACCACAGCAACAGCAGCAGCAGCAACAACAAACAACAAGAGCAGCAGCAGCAACAACAGCAGCAACAACAACAATAACAACAACAAACAACAACAACAACAACAGCAGCAGCAACAGCAGCAGCAACAACAACAACAACATCAGCAGCAGCAGCAACAAACATCAACAGCAGCAGCAGCAACAGCAGCAGCAGCAACAACAAACAACAACAGCAACAACACAGCACCAGCAGCAGCAGCAACAACGGCAGCAGCAGCAACAAACAACGTCAACAACAGCAGCAGCAACAAACAACGTCAACAAGCAGCAGCTGCAACAAACAACAACAACAGCAGCAGCACAACAACAACAACAACAACAACAACAACAACAACAACAACCCAAAAGGCTTCTTGTCACCCAGAATGCATTCCATCTCTCCCAGAAAAGAACTCTTTCTCACATCCTGTCTCCACCCCCCTCTCCCACCCTCGCCCTCAATACTCTTTGTCTCCCTCCCTCCCCAGAGACGCCCCTGACCCTGGCGGTGACCCTGGGCCCAGCGGTGAAGATCCGGGAGATGGTGGTGTGTCTGGTGAAGGGAGGGTGCCACCTGGACTTCAGGAACCGGAGGGGGGACAGACTGCAGCACACCTCGCTGCCGTCACTGGCATTCTGCCGGCACTACAGGTGAGGGGGATGGGGGGGGGGGGGGGGGGGGTGGGGGGGGAGAGGGAGAGAGAATGGGGATAGGTGACAGACGATGACGGGATGATGATGACCACGATCAGAATTTTGATGGTGACAGTGATGATGATGAAGGTGTCGACATCGACAACAAAGACAAGAATGATGGTAAAAAAAACAAAACAAAACAAAACAAAACAAAACAACGAACAAAACAAAACAGGAAACGTTGTTGAAAATGATGTTAGTGATGATGGCTAAAATGAAGAAAACGACAAAAACAGTAATGATTACGACAATGATCACGCTGATAAAAACGATGATTACTTCGCAGACGACGACGACGACGACCATTTTATGAGGACGGACCGTGACGATAACGAAAATGGGGATGATAATGACAGCTGTATAATGATGATAATGACAGCTGTATAATGATGATAACGGCAGCTGTATATAACGATGATGATGATGTACGAAAGCAGTGTATAATGATGATAATGACAGCTGTATAATGATGATAATGACAGCTGTACAATGATGATAATGACAGCTGTATAATGATGAGGATGATGTACAAAAAGGACAGTGACAGTGATGATAATGACAGCTGTATAATGATGATAATGACAGCTGTATAATGATGATAACGACAGCTGTATAATTATGATAATGACAGCTGTATAATGATGATAATGACAGCTGTATATTGATGATAATGACAGCTGTATCATGACAATGAGGTATGATGATACACAGCAAATGATGAAGGACTAGTGACAGTGATGTTAATGACAGCTGTATAATGATGATAATGACAGCTGCATAATGATGATAACGACAGCTGTATAATCATGATATGACAGCTGTATAATGATGATAACGACAGCTGTATAATCATGATAATGACAGCTGTATAATCACGATAATGACAGCTGTATAATGATGATAATGACAGCTGTATAATGATGATAATGACAGCTGTATAATGATGATAATGACAGCTGTATAACGATGAGGATGATGTACAAAAAGGACAGTGACAGTGATGATAATGGCAGCTGTATAATGACGATAATGACAGCTGTACAATGATGATAATGACAGCTGTATAACGATGAGGATGATGTACAAAAAGGACAGTGACAGTGATGATAATGACAGCTGTATAATGATGATAATGACAGCTGTATAATGATGATAACGACAGCTGTATAATTTGATAATGACAGCTGTATAATGATGATAATGACAGCTGTATATTGATGATAATGACAGCTGTATAACAATGAGGATGATGTACAAAAAGGACAGTGACAGTGATGATAATGACAGCTGTATAATGATGATAATGACAGCTGCATAATGATGATAACGACAGCTGTATAATCATGATAATGACAGCTGTATAATGATGATAACGACAGCTGTATAATCATGATAATGACAGCTGTATAATCACGATAATGACAGCTGTATAATGATGATAATGACAGCTGTATAATGAATGACAGCTGATAATGACAGCTGTATAATGATGATAATGACAGCTGTATAATCATGATAATGACAGTTGTATAATGATGATAATGACAGCTGTATAATGATGATAATGACTACTGTACAATGATGATAATGACAGCTGTATAACGATGAGGATGATGTACAAAAAGGACAATGACAATGATGACAATGACAACTGTACAATGACGATAATGACAGCTGTATATAATGATGATAATGACAGCTGTACAATGATGATAATGACAGGTGTATAACAATGAGGATGATGTACAAAAAGGACAGTGACAGTGATGATAATGACAGATGTATAATGATGATAATGACAGCTGTGTATAATGATGATAATGACAGCTGTACAATGATGATAATGATAGCTGTATAATGATGATAATGACAGCTGTATAATGATGAGGATGATGAACAAAAAGGATGAATGACAGCTGTACAGTGACAATGATGATGACAATGATGATAACGATTGCAAAGTATGGTGATGAAGAATGACCCATGATAACAATGGAAATGAAGATGGCTTGAAGATGATGATGACAATGATGATAATGGTGATAACAATTGCACTATAATGACCATGATGACAACGGAAATGATAAAATGAAGGAGATGACAATAGGATGACTGTTGACTGCTGAAATGAAGTGACAATAATGCTGAGGAGGAGGATGATGACGATGACGACGACGACTTCGATGATGACGATGATATTATGATGTAACGGGAGATGACGAGGACGGTGGCAACAATAATAATGACGATGATGACGACGACTACGACCATCTGATAATGTTGACGACAAGGAGGATGATGACTATGGCTACGACCATCTGATGATGTTGACGACAAGGAGGATGATGACCATGTACACAATAATGACCAGGATGGAGATGATGACTATGACGATGAGCAGGAGGGCAACAATATTATAATGATGTTGTTGGTAACAGTTGTAATGATGACGAGGATGACAAAACGATGGTGATGATGATGATGGTCATGTGACACCTTTATGCTTCGCGTTCCCTCTCTCTCTCTCTCTCTCTCTCTCTCTCTCTCTCTCTCTCTCTCCTCTCTCTC
>JADBJO010001800.1:30000-32500 GCA_016801955.1 Conus betulinus | reverse complement strand
CCACACTTTCGTTTGGTTTCCTTTACTACTCTTCGCTGGCTGCTTCGGGGGTGCTATTGGATTCTTTTTTGCACCCTTGGTGGTGAGAACACCACGGTATTATGGACTGTGGTGTGTCTCTATTTGACGCCAGGAGCGCAGATACAGCCAGCCGTGTCTCCCTGATGAGTTTCCGACCCAGCGGACGAAAGGCCTCGGAGCAGGCAATACAAATATATCTGCCTTTAAAAGGGATTGCGATGGTTCCCTTATGCAGCCAGTGAAGAGTTTTCATATTTTCTTAATTTCATTTCCCAGTTTTTACATCTTCAAACTCCTGCGCACCCCCCCCCCCCCCCCCCCCCCCCCCCCCCTCCTTAAGTCAAAGTTTTTGCCAAGTCATTACTATGAAGACACAATTTAGTTTGGCCTGCGCTTGTTTTTTTTCCCCCACTATTAGATTGTTCGTCTTTGTATTTGTCTGACTTTATTCAAGTTTAAGTCAAAGTTAGAAGGAAGAACAAAAGTAAATAAGATTGAACTATAACCTAGACGGATGAAAAACTTAGAGAGCCACTTGTACTGTAAACATGACTTTCTGGCATGTTGTTGACTTATGTTGTTGAAAGCCTTCGCTCTCAACATTGTGTGTTTAATGCCATCATCCTCTTCCCCCATTCATGCTGCCCCTTTCCTTTGCATTCACAGACTGGATGAAACAGAGCTGATAATACTTTCCCCCAACCCTTGCAGAAGCCACCCCCAAACGGCCTCACCCCATCCATCCTCACGGAGATCCCCCACCCACCAAGAACACGCACTCCATTTCAAGAAGTGGCAGTGACTCTCGACTTCGTGAGAGCATGCAACACGACGGCATAAATCAGCACGAACCATTACAGCGAAGGAATAAGCAGCAGCAGCAGCAGCAGCAGCAGCAGCAGCAGCAGCAGCAACAGCGACAACAGCTAACGACGCTGCAGGAATTCTACAATACCGCCGAAGTTACGGATACCGGCGCCTTTACGGCGTCACATGCTTCCTCCAAGGAAGGCCGCTGTACCTCGCTGTGTTCACAGAGTGACTCCAGTGTTGATTCCGCATCGTGTAAGTGATTGGGTTGGTTTTGGTTGGAGACTTAAGAGGGTGGATGGAGAAGATCAGAATAGGGAGAAGGAGGTGTAAGGAGTGGAGGTGGGGTGGGGCTTTCTTCTCTTCCTCCTCCTTTCCGTCGTGTTCTCCAATCCGTTATACTCCTTCTCCTCTTTCTTTTGCCTGCCTTCGTTTTTTCTTCTTCTCTTTCGCCTGCTTATGTTCCTCTTTCAGCTTTCTTCTCCTTCGGTCTCTTCTTCTATTTTAGGATATATTGTCTTCGCTCTCAGTTCTTCTTCCTACATCGTCATCATCATCATCATCATCATCATCATCATCATCATCGTCGTCATCATCATCATCATCATCATCATCATCATTGTTGTCGTCGTCGTTGTCGTCGTCGTCGTCGTGATCGTCATCACTCTGTCTTCTTTCTTCTTCTCTTCTTTTTCTTTCTCTCTTCCTTTAACTTGCTCTTTTATCCATTTGTATTCCCCTTTTCCTTTGTTTCTAGCTCTTCTTTGTCGTCCTCTTTGTTATTCCCCTTTATCTTTCTGCATTCTCCCCCTTTCTCTCGTTCCGCTGTTTTGCCTTCTTTTCCGTGTCTTCCTTCTTGCACCCAGCGACTGTGACCTATTATTTCCCACGTGGGGACAGGTCAAAGTGAGCAGAGTCTGCAAGTGGAAGGCAGCTTGGGGGGGGGGGGGGGGGGGGGGGGGGGGGGGAGGTTGCAGGGACACTCCCGCTTCACAACTCCCGTGACACCCTCATCTCAGAAAGGGTGCTTGTCTGGTGTGCCCGATTTGTGTCTGTCTCGTCGTTGTCCTCATTGTTGTAGTTGTTTTGTTGTTTTTTATGTTGTTCTCCTCCCCCACTCCTCCTCCTCCTCCTCTCCCTCCTCCCCCATTTTCTTCCTTTTTTTTGTTTTGTTTGCGTTGTTAAGGATGGGAAATGAAGTTCTATGATCTGTCGTATATCGATCATCATAGACTGTGGAAGGAATGCGCTGTACATCGTCATGTCGGTGACATCATATGCTTCACCTGTAGAAAGAAAAACAGAAAGGTAGTATTCATACACACACACACACACACACACACACACACACACACACACACACACACACGCACACACTACAAAGAGGAGAGTGAAGGGGTGGTGAGGGAAAGGAGATACTATTGAAGACAAAAAAAAATGGGACCTATGTGAGAACGCAGCAACAGAAGGGGGGAGGGGGGAGGAGGGGGGAGGAACTAGTGAGATGGACAGAACTGGGGGTGGAGAGGATGGGGGAGCAGGAAGGGAGTGGAGTGGGGGGAGGAGGGAGGGGTAAGGTGATGGTGGGGATGGTGGTGGCGGTGGCATGTCCTCACACACAGGCTGTTCTGATGTCCGACAGAAGAAGATGAAGCGTGGTCCATTTGAT
>JADBJO010001800.1:15000-17500 GCA_016801955.1 Conus betulinus | reverse complement strand
ATGTGATAGGTTCACTTGTTGTGTACGGTCATGTGATAGGTTCACTTGTGTACAGTCATGTGATAGGTTCACTTGTTGTGTACGGTCATGTGATAGGTTCACTTGTGTACAGTCATGTGATAGGTTCACTTGTTGTGTACGGTCATGTGATAGGTTCACTTGTTCTTTCAGTGTAAACATTCCGGATTGCTTCCCGTTTGCGACAGAGTCCGATAGCGACACAACAGAAGTTTATGTGTAGAGGATGGAAAGAAAGAAGGAGGAGAGAGAGAGAGAGAGAGAGAGAGAGAGAGAGAGAGAGAGAGAGAGAGAGAGAGACACAATTGAACACAATTGAAACACACACACACACACACACACACACACACACACACACGCACGCACGCACGCACGCACGCACGCACGCACGCACACACACACACACACACACACACACAGCACAGAGAGAGAGAGAGAGAGAGAGAGAGAGAGAGAGAGAAAACGCTGGGGGGGGGGGGGAGGGGGGAAGAAGACTAGGAAGGAGGAAACAAAAAGAGAATGAACGAAAGAAACAGGCTAAAAAAGGAAGAAAGAAAAAAATGTAAAAAAAAAAAAACAAAAAAAAAAACCCGAAATAAGAAAGAAAAAAAAAAAGGGTAAAAAAAAACGAAGAAAAAGAAAAGAACAGAAAAAAAGGAGGGAAAACAGGAGGAAACAAGGAAAACGAAAAAAAAAAAAAAAAAAAAAAAAAAAGAAAGAAAAAAAAAATAAATAAAGAAAAGCAAAAGAAGTGAGAAAGAAGGAAAAGAAGGTAGAAAGAAAGAGGAAAAGAAGGAAGAAGGGAAACAGCAAAGAAACAAATGAAGAAAGAAGGAGAAGAAGAACAGAGAAAGAAAGAATACTTCAATGTCAGAAACAGTCGTCTCTTCCATACAGTCAGACACGTTCATCTCTTGAAGTTTTCAATTCTTGCAACAAATGTCTGTTCAACAAAAAGTCATAACACTGATTTCAAGGAGACAAGTGCAGCTATCAGTTACCTGATTTATTCACACGTTAAATTTCCATGCAGCAGCCCTAAACTGATAATTGAACACGGAGGAGTTAGAATGGCTCATGAGAAACATTTTGTGTAGAGATCAACAGAAACAAAACAGATCTTCTTCTGCTACTACTCCTTCTTCTTCTTCTTGGTCTTCTTGGTCTTCTTCTTCTTCTCTTCTTCTTCTTCTTCTCTTTCTTCTTCTTCTTCTTCTTCTTCTTCTTAAGAGTAATTATAAAACTCTTCTTCTTCTTCTTCTTCTTCTTCTTCTTCTTCTTCTTCTTCTTCTTCTTCTCTTCTTCTTCATCATCATCATCTTCTTCTTCTTCTTCTTCTTCTTCTTCTTCTTCTTCTTGGTACTCATAAAACACCTTTCCTTGGCTAGAGACCAAGCTCTGAGTGGTTTACAATACACTGTCTTGTTTACGCAGTGGGCTGCCTACCTGGGTAGAGCCTACTGAAGAGCTGCCTGCCGGCGCTTCATTCCGTCATTTCCTGTGTCATTCAGTCAATAACATTCAGTCAAGTTTCTTCCTGCATTCTTTCAAGTTTTTACGCAGGATGCATGCTATGTGTAATGTGTTATCCACAATGATCCATAGGAAATGAATTCCATGTTGTTATTGAATATCTGAAATATGCAGACTTCAGATGTCGTTTGATTTTAAAGCGTTATGCTTCTCTTCAATTTGCTTATCGTTTTTTGATGATGGTGTTTTGATAGTAAGCAGGCGATGTTAAACTTGAGTAAAGTTGTTCAATTATGTGAATTCATTTCACTTGGTGCACTTCGCCATTTTCGCTTTGAAAAAAAAAAAGGCATTTGGTGGATGCTTTGTGCTTTTATGTGGTTTTCAATGTTTTATCGACTGTTACGTCTCCATGCTCCCAAAGGGTGACAGGATAATTAAATCGTTGACTCTGTCTGTCTGTCTGTCTGTCTGTGTGAGTGTAGTGTTGTGTGTGTGTGTGTGTGTGTGTGTGTGTGTGTGTGTGTGTGTGAGTGTGTGTGTGTGTGTGTGTGTGTGTGTGTGTGTGTGTGTGTGCGCGCGTGCATGTGTGCGTGCGTGCGTGCGTGCTTGCGTGTGTGTGTGTGTGTGTGTGTGTGTGTGTGTGTGTGTGTGTGTGTGTGTGTGTGTGTGTGCTTGGGTCTTGCCTACAGCACCTGTCGGTATAGCAACTGTTGGAGATTCACGTCTTCAACCACACTGGCTCAAGCACTGGTCGGACCACTTTGCAAACTTTACAGCGGCGATTGGACAGATTAGAAGTGTGATCTGTCTGAGTTATCCTTCCGTGCAAACTTTACAGCGGCGATTGGACAGATTAGAAGTGTGATCTGTCTGAGTTATCCTTCCGTGCAAACTTTACAGCGGCGATTGGACAGATTAGAAGTGTGATCTGTCTGAGTTATCCTTCCGTGCAAACTTTACAGCGGCGATTATTTGACAGATTAGAAGTGTGATCTGTCTGAGTTAT
>JADBJO010001800.1:0-10000 GCA_016801955.1 Conus betulinus | reverse complement strand
AGAGGTCCAAGGACAGAGCCTTGCGGAACACCACAGCTCACTATTCCTTCAAGAATAAGTACCGTTTAAGTAAACACGCTGGGTCCTGTTTTCAAGATATGACTGAAAGAAGGTGACTACTGCCGGATTTTGAACATATGCAGTAATTTTTTTTAATAATATGTTGTGGCTACTAGATCAAAGCCGTGTGGCATGAGTGATTTCGACGAAAGCCTGACTGAAATGGGTGGAACAGTTCGTGATGTTCCATATGTTTAGTTAGGTGTTTGTGAACATGCATCTCAAGAGAGAGAGAGAGAGAGAGAGAGAGAGAGAGAGAGAGAGAGAGAGAGAGAGAGAGAGAGAGGCAGTGACAGGCGGTCAGGGAGGAGGTGGGGTGGGGGTGGGGGATGGGGGGGATGAATTCAGTCTGTATACAACTGATCCTTGAAAACGTGTTGTGGTCAGCGACATCAGGGAAAACACTCAACGTGTTGTGGTCAGCCAATGTCAGGGAAACACAAAACGTGTTGTGGACAGCCAATGTCAGGGAAACACAAAAAAGTGTTGTGGACAGCCAATGTCAGGGAAACACAAAACGTGTGTGGACAGCCAATGTCAGGGAAACACAAAACGTGTTGTGGACAGCCAATGTCAGGGAAACACACAAACGTGTTGTGGACAGCCAACGTGTGTGGACAGGTCAAAAAAAAAACGTGTTGTGGACAGCCAATGTCAGGGAAAAACACAAAGGGAAACAACGTGTTGTGGACAGCCAGTGTCAGGGAAACACAAAACGTGTTGTGGACAGCCAATGTCAGGGAAACACAAAAACGTGTTGTGGACAGCCAATGTCAGGGAAACAAAAACGTGTTGTGGACAGCCAGGGGAAACACAAAACGTGTTGTGGACAGCAATGTCAGGGAAACAACGTGTCAGGGGGAAACACAAAACGTGTTGTGGACAGCCAATGTCAGGGAAACAACGGTTGAAAAGCCAATGTCAGGGAAACAAAAACGTGTTGTGGACAGCCAATGTCAGGGAAAACACAAAAACGTGTTGTGGACAGCCAATGTCAGGGAAACAACGTGTTGTGGACAGCCAATGTCAGGGAAACACAAAACGTGTTGTGGACCAGCCAGTGTCAGGTCAGGAAACAAAACGTGTTGTGGGACAGCAGCCAACGTGTCAGTCAGGGAAACACAAAACGTGTTGTGGACAGCCAATGTCAGGGAAACAACGTGTTGTGGACAGCCAATGTCAGGAAAACACAAAACGTGTTGTGGACAGCCAATGTCAGGGAAACAAATGTCGTGTTGTGTGGACAGCCAATGTCAGGGAAAACACAAAACGTGTTGTGGACAGTGTCAGACAGCCAATGTCAGTCAGGGAAACACAAAAAACGTGTTGTGGACAGCCAATGTCAGGGAAACAAAACGTGTTGTGGACAGCCAATGTCAGGGAAACACAAAACGTGCTGTGGACAGCCAATGTCAGGGAAACACAAACAGCCAATGTCGGGAAAAGGGAAACAACGTGTTGTGGACAGCCAATGTCAGCCAATGTCAGGGAAACACAACGTGTTGTGGACAGCCAATGTCAGGGAAACACAAAACGTGTTGTGGACAGCCAATGTCAGGGAAACAAACGTGTTGTGGACTCGAAACAAAAACACAGCCAATGTCAGGGAAACAACAAAACGTGTTGTGACAGCCAATGTCAGGGAAACAGTCAACGTGTTGTGGTCAGCCAACATCAGGAAAACACTCCACGGACAGATTGACCCGTCCACCGATGATCTTGATTCCCTCACGTGACAAACACCGTGACTTAGAGCTACTCTGTCTGTCCGTCTGTTCGTTTATTCGTTTACCTGCCTGTCTGTCTGTCTGTCTGTCTGTCTCTCTGTCTCATTTTCTCTGTGTTTCTGTCTGTCTGTTTGTCTTCCTCCATCCCTCCCTCTCTCCTTCTCTCTCAGCGCGTTCTTTTTTGGTGTGCTACCACCTTCTCCTCGAATGTCTCCTTGTCCTCATTCATCTTTAGTCCGCATCTCTCTTCATGAACCCCCCACCCCCACCCCAACAATTAAAAAACGAACAGCGCGTTTCGACCTATTAGATCATCTTCAGGCAAGACAAATTACAAACCAAGCGAGGAAAACAAAGGAAAAATAAAACGGTCACTTATCTCTTCGATCTGGATGCAAAATTTGGTGTTGGGTGAACGACTAAAAGTACAGAATGGAACTGAGGTTGAAGAGGAGAAATAATGATGATGATGATAGTATTAATATAATGATAATGTTATGATAATAATGATAAAAATAATGATACTACTACTACTACTACTACTACTACTACTACTACTACTACTACGCAACAACAACTACTACTACCGCAACAACAACAACAACTACTACTACTACTACTACTATTACTACTACTACCACCATCACCACCACCACCATTACCACCACCACCACTACTACTACTACTACTACTACTACTACTACTGACGACGATGTTAATAATAATAATAACAACAATTATGATGATGATGATGATGATGATGATGATCATGATAATAACAACAATGATAATGTACCAAATGGGAAAGATAGTTAGATAAAACTGATAAAATCTGAAAAAAATGTCATAATAATCATCATCATAATTGAAGTAATGAAAAGAATGATAATGGTGATAATTATAATGGAAAAGATTGTAACTCAAAATCTGGTAATAAGATGGGATTCCTCATAGAAGAACGCTCAAAGTTGTCACTCTGTGATTTCCAAAGCGCCAAGACTTGATTGCTTTTATCATTATCATTATTATTGTTTGAATACTTACATAGTGCCTATCCTCGTTTAGAGACCAAGCTCTAAGCGCTTTACAATCCACACTCGTTTATACAACGGGCTGCCTACCTGTTAGTGCCGACTGAAGAGCTGGCAGCTGGCGCTTCATTCAGTCGTTTCCCGAGTCATCCAGTCAATATTGTTCAATATTGTTCACTCAGTTTCCTTATTTCCTTCATTCTTTCCATTCTCACGCAGGGTGCATGCTATGTGTAACGTGTCATCCATACCAACGGCCAAAACTGACCTTCTTTCCGAATGTTGGTGATGGGATTTGACGTGTGTGCAAGATGTAATGCGTGCGTCCACACACGGAACCTCGGTTTGTAGTCTCTTTCGAAGGACTGTATGGGAAATGGAATCAGAACCAATGTTACCGAAACGGCCCGGCGGTGATTCGAACCCGCAACCCCATGATCACCAAGATTACGAGTCCGGCGCTGTACCACTGAGCTATTCCGGCCCCAGTTGATTGATGTTGCGTTGATGACTGGTTGAAGTTCAGAGCGCCTGGTTCGGGTCGATGATGACGAATGTCGGCCAGGTGTGTGGGGCATCTCACCCACACAGATCTTACCGCACGGTTCACAATGAACGATGTACACACTGTGGCGGCTCTGACAAGGGAATGTACGGTTCATTTGGAACGAGCCTTTAGGGCCATGTGAAATGCTGCCTGGCACTTTCATGTCTCTCTGTCTGTCTGTCTGTCCGTCTGTCTCCATCCCTCTCTCTCTTCCCCACTCTCCCTCCCCTGTCTCTCTGTCTCTACCACCACCACTACTAGTACTACTACTGCTGCTGCTGCTGCTGATCCTTTCTCCTCTTGTTGTTTCCCCCCTTCCTTCTCTTCTCAACATACATAAAGACCTTTTCTCGCATTTATGTTGTTTTGATCCTCCATCTATTACATTTTCTCATTCTTTCTCCTTTTTTTGCTTCCCTACTCTCTCTCTCTCTCTCTCTCTCTCGATCCTCTCTCTCTCTCTCTCTCTCTCCTCTCTCTCTCTCCATCTCTCTCTTTCTGCCCCCCTACCCCCATCCCACCCCCTCTTTCTCTTCATATTCTGCCTTTATTGTTTTGTTTTCTCCTACAACCTCAATGTTTTGATTGAATAAAGGTGTGTGTGTGTGTGTGTGTGTGTGTGTGTGTGTGTGTGTGTGTGGTGTGTGTGTGTGTGTGTGTGTGTGTGTGTGTGTGTGTGTTCTGATTCTTGCTCCCACTTTCCTCCCCCCCTCCCCCTCCATCCGCTCTGTCTTTCACTTCATTGTCTTCCAGCTCTTCGTTTCAACACTTCTTCCTCCTACTTTTTCTCTCCCCTCTCTTCCCCCCCCCCCCCCCCCCCCCCGCACGCCCTGCCCCCTCCTCTGTTTCCTCTGTACTGCTGTGATGTATTGGGGTCGTCTCTGGGAAGCTGTACAGTGTGTACGTTATCGATCTGCTGGGTCAGTGATGGACTTTACCGCTGATTGGCAACCAGCGTGTCATAGGCGCTTGACATTACATCAATGATGTATGTCACGGTAAAGGCTTCCATCAGTCGGGGGTCAAATCGCTGATTCTACCGGTCGAAACGCCGGTCCGCTGTTTCTATGGGAGTTTGGACTGGTGGTAGGGTCCTGAGTCTGACCTGCAGAGATGATGATCCTGATGTCTGCCGGCAGATATAAACTGCATCAAAACGATTCTGAACCTGATCCGACTGCCGATCACTCGGATCGGACCAGTTTGTAGTTTCTATTGTTATCATCATCATCATCATCATCATCATCATCATCATCATCATCATCATTCATTCTTCTTCTTCTTCTCATTATTATCATTATCATTGTTATTATTATCATAACATGTCTTGAAAGAATTGTCCTCAGTTATGTTTTAAAAGATACTACACAGTACCAAGACCCGTTTCAGTTCGCATACCAACAGAACAGATCAACAGATGATGCCACACTCACACTTCTCCATCATGCTTTTTCACACCTCGAAAAACCTGCCTCCTTTGTACGCATTCTCTTCATTGATTTCTCATCAGCATTCAACACCATACAACCACATCTGATGGCAAAGAAACTCATTAACATAAATGTGGGTAACAAGCTCATTCTTTGGATAATTGATTTTCTTACACAGAGGACACAGTCTGTTCGATATCAAAGTGTTGTTTCGTCTTCCAGAGTCATTTCAACTGGCGCACCCCAGGTACTGTTTTATCACCAGTGCTTTTTACTCTGTACACAAATGATTGTTCAGGAAGTGATTCAACTTTGTACATTAAATATTCAGATGACTCAGCACTTGTAGATCTTTCCAACTCTGATTCTGTTTACTTCAAGGAGGTTCAAAGATTTGTTGATGGTGCGATCATAACTGTCTTGATCTGAATGTAACAAAAAACGAAAGAAATGTTGATTGATTTTAGAAAGAATCCAAAAGCTGTACCACCACTTTTTATCAAAGGTGCTGAAGTAGAACGTGTTGAATCATACAAATATTTAGGAACTTTTATAGATAATAAGCTGAATTTTAAATCCCATGTTGAGTATGTCCACAAAAAATGTCAAACCAGATTATATTGTCTTCGCAAGCTGCGATCATTTCATGTGAATACTGACATTCTTCGGACATTTTATTCATGCTTCTTGGAATCTGTTCTAACTTTCTCATTTATGTGTTGGTATGGTGGGTTGACTGTGAAGAGCAGAAATGTGCTTGAGAAAGTGGTGAACGTGGGAGGAAAAATCGTTGGTGAGAGACAAAAAAGTCTGAGTGAGCTATATAGGTGCCGTGTTAGTTGTAAAGCGAAGAAGATTACGTGTGACCAGACCCACGTCCTTGCAAATCAGTATGACCTTCTTCAGTCAGGACGAAGATATCGATCGGTTAAATGCAGAAGTGTCAGATTTAAACAAAGTTTTATTCCCCTGTCCATTGATTTCTTGAACCGAGAAGATGTTTAATTGAAATCCAAATTCCTCTATATGAATGTATGTCATATGTGAGAAAATGGGTAATGTGGCTAAATTATTGGTTATTTGCTGTGAATGTGTGTGACCACAAATTAATTTCTCAAATTGAGATAATAAAGTTTACTTGACTTGACTTGACTTAAAGGGCAAGAAGAGGTCACACCTGCACGGGTCACATCACATGATCCGACCAGTTAAGGATGCCACCTTTCGTCAAATCTCACGTCAAATAACGTTTGTAGGTGTTGCAAGTTTGCTCTTTTCCTGGAAGAATAAAAGAAACAAATAAGACAAATTAATTCCTCTTTTCAACAAACATTAACAAAATAACAACAAAAGACATTATCCCTACTGCTAGAGTAGATTGATAGATAGATAGATAGATAGATAGATAGATAGATAGATAGATAGAGAGAGAGAGAGAGAGAGAGAGAGAGAGAGAGAGAGAGAGAGAGTGAGAGAGAGAGAGAGATGCAAATTAACTATGTTCACTTTGTTGTGTGGTCAGTCTGTGTTGCAAATGTATTAAAACTTGGATAATGATACAGACTGAAATAAATAGAACAATACTACATCCAGAAAGGAAGAATTTTACAGTCTGCTTCTGTAGAACATGCACTCACTCGCTCCCTTGAAGAAGGGTAAGTTCCACAGAACTCAAGAACGGTAACAATCCATTGGTGAGGTTCTCCTGCAGAAGAGGGGGGGTGGGGGGGGGGGTGGGGGGCTGGGGGTGGGGGTGGGGGGGAAAGCTGTTCTGACGACAGTCGTTTCGAAGAGTAGTGTTTCAACCATGTTACAATGCAAAACAGAACACGTCCGCTGATTCAAGAAGACAAGAAGACATGACCCTGCTGTAGAGTCTACACGGAGATGCTGAACAAGTGGGGTAACTCTTGTTCCCCTGATGGCATTATTACACGCTCATAACTCCAAACGCATGCTGCTTACGACGACCAAAACGCACACACTGTCCAGAAATAACTTTAGATACTGTCATGTGGGCACCACCATAACAACAGTGATGTTTAGAAAAAGGAGCCCTCTACCTCCCTCCCTTCCTTATTCGCCGCCACGTAAAAAGTCTACGAACAAACAAAACTGTATTCATTCACGAAGAAAGTCGTCTCGCTTAATCATTTCTCTTTTTTGAAAATACGATGCTTTTCGTTTTATTCGTGCATTTCATTAAAAAAAATCAGATCACCTTCATAATGGCTACCTTTTTTCTTCCGACAAACATTTTCCCTTTGATTTTGAAAAAAAGAAACCACCAAACAAACAATGTTGAAATCACAATCTCTATTTGTCAAGTCGCAAATTGTTCTGGTAGACCAGGTGATCGTCCCAGCAGAAACAAGGATTGCTGTTTCTGCAGGTAAGATTGGATATTCTACATCAGAAACTCCGATCTCAGTCTGTGCCGTTAGAAACAGGGATCGGCCTTTTCGTTGATAGAATCGGCGACTCAGCCAAAATCGTAGAGACAGTCTCTGTGAGAGACAGTCAGTTTTCAGATAAAACGGCAGTTCTTCAGACTTTGTCATTTAGTAGACCCTTGGTGTTACGCTTGAAAAAGGTTTTGTTAAAAAACCAAACCTCTGCACCATTATAAGTTAGTATTCGTGGCTTTTATTTCTCAAATCATAGTCTCTACAGTAATAACATTAATTCAACCAATTAATCAATCAATCAATCGATCAATCAATCTATCTATCTATCTGTCTATATCTTTATTCTTATCTATCTATGCATCCAATTATCTATCTATCTATCTATCTGTCTATGTATCTATCTATCTATCTATCTATCTATCTATCTATCTATCTATCTATCTATCTATCTATGCATCCAATTATCTATCTATCTATCTATGCATCCAATTATCTATCTATCTATCTATCTATCTATCTATGCATCCAGTTATCTATCTATCTATCTATCTTAATTTTGTTGGGTGGGTTGTGCATCTGAATGACGTACAATGATTCAGAGTGTTGGAAGCCCACCTTCTCTATGGCGCAGCAGTTCAGGGTGCTGCAGACCAGGTGCCTGCAAGCGTGTCCTCAGCACCATCTGATTGAACACTCTCTCCTGAGTAGACCTGTTGAGGCAGGGCGGAAATGGTGACGATGCCAGAGACGATGGGGGTGTCCTGATGGAGATGGTCGTAGGGGACACTTTGTCACATGCCACCCACTTCGCTGCCCAAGACAGCTCTCTGCTGGACATCCCAGGGGGAACACAACCCAGGGCGATCTAAAGAAAGCTGTGACTGGAGAGAGAGAGAGAGACAGACAGACAGACAGAGAGAGAGAAAGAGAGAGTCTACTTCGAGGCGTCCTTTCCCATCCCTCCCGTGAGTAGTACAATCCCCTGTCATCGCCCCAAGCAACTGACAACAATGACTAATGTATGTACCACTGTTGAAATGCAGATGGTGTGTGTGTGTGTGTGTGTGTGTGTGTGTGTGTGTGTGTGTGTGTGTGTGTGTGTGTGTGTGTGTGTACACATCCGCAGATACGTGCATCAGTCAAACCTTGTCCTTTCTTTGACACGTGACACTAAAGCACTGACAGGTGAAAATCAGTAATACTATATGCTTACTGGACATCTGCATTTTGTGTTTTTTTTTCTTTTTATATCAACTTATCGTAAGCCCCCCCCCCCCCTTCCATTCTCTCTCTCTTTCACTCTCTTTTTTTAAGGACTGATGAGGTGACTTCAACGCGGGTGACAGCCCTGACATGTCTTTTGCGGTCGGCTGGGCCCATCAGCAACCTTACCTTACCCTACCTTTCTCTGTCTCTCTGTCTCTGTCTCTCTCTTTCTCTCTCTCTCTCTCTCTCTCTCTCTCTCTCTCTCTCTCTCCCGCCACATATATATCTATGTATGTATGTAAGTATGTAAGGTATGTATGTATGTATGTATATGTATGTATGTATATATGTATGTATATAATTATGTACAGATAGAGAGTGAAAGCCCGTACCAGGGAAAATGGCAGCATTGTTCATTTGAATTACTTTAGTAAAAGTTCAGTCAGGACATCAACCGTCTGGGCGTGTATTGTCTTCATTTCCCACGGACTGAGAAAGCCATGTCGTAAGAGTGTGCGGCTTTCGTTTTCCTGTCTCTCACCTTGAACTTGCTTACATTCGACGAATGGCGGAAATGCCTCAAAGCCTACACGTCAATGATATGCCATTGATTAATTCTGCATATTGATTTTTTATGTTTTTATACTCATTCATTGTTGCCTGTGGCAGATTCTTCACATTCAAGCTTAAAGCCGTGAGATAGTTTTCGCTGTTACATTGGGGAACCTAGTCAACAAGTGATATCTGTTCCTCTGTCTCTCTGATGATCTTATATTGCCCCACCCTGCACCCCACCTCTTCGGGATGTAAGTACCAAAAGTACGAACTTTTTTTTCTGGTCGTCTGTCTGTCTCGCCTTGAAAAGACCGAGACTGTTATTTTCTACTTGATGAATCGCTAGGTAAACGAAAAAGGAGAGACGAAATGAATGACTGAAAAGAAGTTCAAGCTAAGGTCGGTAATTGACCTCTGTGACTCACGTGTGACGAAAACACGCCACATGAGGATGGACGGCAAGTTGTAGGTGAGATGTACAGCAAAGGAGGAAGGCATGCAGACTCACTTCCAACAACAGCAACATAGACTGTAGGACGATCAACAGGAACTGCTGATGAAACAATTGATATTTCAGCCTGCGATCGGGAAAAAAAAACGAGGGAAGTTAATACAAAACTAAATAAATAGGGTGGGTTGTGGTCACTGGTGATTCATATTTCTGGGTTACACTCAACTCATCAGTCACGGGCAGTGCCGGTCATAAGCCTGCGCAAATGGCGCAGGCCCTTGGCACAATGCTCCTATACTGCTGCAGCAGACTACGGAAAGTAAAAAGGGCGCAAGGATGGGAAACAGGTGAGGAGAAAGGTAGGAAGAGGTGGTAGTAGCCTACACAGCGCACCACGCTAAGGGCCTCAAACACCACAACACGGAGGGAGGGCAAAACGCGGAAACGGGGTGACAAAAAAACCCAGAAGTGGACCAGCTTCACAACGTTTGCAATGCGCCTCAATCAATCCACAGCTATACTAAAAATTAAAACAGAGTGGCCTGAAATGTAAACAGAAAAATTAACCAAACGCAAGCAACAAAC
>JADBJO010001799.1:349416-376862 GCA_016801955.1 Conus betulinus | reverse complement strand
ACAAAAGCTCTGCTCGCAAATACAAGTTGTGCAAGATAACATTAAAGACAGTGAAACAAACATCAGAACCTACATTTCTGACCAGTTTGAAAAGTTACGGGGAGAATTTTTTGATCTGCAACAAGAAAACAGTTTATTAAAGGAAAAGCTAGAGGAGATAGAAGATCAAGTAGAAGATCTGCAAGATGAGGTTGCTGGTCTGAAGAAATCGCTTGTCAGTGAAAGAGAAGAACGGAACAATCTGGAACAATACCAGAGAAGAGATTCGGTGCGTTTTTTGGGTGTTGGTCCGGACAAAGGGCAGAAACCCTGGTAGAATGTGAACAGAAGATATTAACAATTATCCATGACAAACTGGGGTTGCCAAACATACAGCATTCAGACATTAGCATCGCTCATCGGGTAGGTGCAAGGAGAGAGAGGCCCAGGCCTATAATTGTGAAGTTCGTCACACGGAAGCACAAATCAGAAGTCATTTTCAAACGACGACTTCTGAAAGGATCCGGTATCAGTATTGTGGAAGACCTCACCCCCACCAACATGAACCGCCTTTCTAAAGTGAAGAACCACCCCTGGGTGAAGACGTGCTGGACAAAGGAGGGGGAATATCTTGCCCTGCTGACCAATGGCAACAACAAGGTACAAATCCACAATGGTGACCTGGAAATGATCAGCAGGGCAGCCAAGGACATCGGACCGACAGACATGAACATGTCTGCTGTACCCCATTCGCCCGACCAAGGACCACCCAACCGAATGCCCTCCCGCCTGTCAGCAAACCAAACCAGGTTTCCAGCACGCCGAAGGTCCCTCAGATACAACAGGCCCACGGCAGTCAGCAATCCTGTGGCCCCGATTCCCGAACACTGCAATCAGAGGGCAGGGGACGTGCCGTTTTCAGAGACAACCGGGCCAGGTCCAGTCGTGTCAGAGACGGTCCCTCTCGCCACACCCAAGGGAAAAAGCAAATCTCTGCTGATCCAGATGAACCAGATACCCACAACAAAGACACAGCCAGGGCAAAGAGTCGTCATAATAGTAAAACTGTGAGTGTCAAAGATTTTTTTTTTTTTAAAAGAAGGACAAGGACAAGGGGAAATATACTGCTGGAGAGGGGGCGGGGTGTCTGTGACTGAGCCCTTCTTCGTCCTTGTTTGCAGGAGCAAGCATTTGTGTGAACGCGATTTACACTCATAAACAAAGATTAGAAACTTACATCATTCAAATATTACTAGAGATACTGACAGAGATCATGCAGAGATAATGTTAACTAAGCAAATGACAGGTATGGTTATAAGAACAGTGACTGAGAGGCTGAGGGAGGGAGTGGGGGAGGAGACTGGGGGGGGGGGGGGGGGGGGGGGGGGGTCATAAAGGAAATCAAAATAATCACGTGTTATTATTATTACTATTATGATTATCATCATGGTGGTAGTGATGACGAGTATTGTTATTAGTTTTTTTTTTTTTTTTTTTTTTTTTTTTTTTTTTTTTTTAGGTTCGAACCAGTGCTCTCTCTCTCTCTCTCTCTCTCTCTCTCTCTCTCTCTCTCTCTCTTCTCTCTTTTTTTTATTTTATTTTATTTTATTTATTTTTTTTTTAATTCTTTAGCATAACATAATCCATTCCACCTACTCTGTTGTACAGAAATTTAAGATAAACCGGCTTGAGGGGAGAGGGGGGTGGGCGGGGGAGTGGATGGGGAGGGAGGGCAGAAAATAATTGGAGAAACTCTCTCTCTCTCTCTCTCTCTCTCTCTCTCTCTCTCTCTTGTATAGAAATTTCAGATAATCCGGCTTGTAAGGAGAGGGAGTGGGCGGAAATGGATGGGGAGGGAAGGCAGAAAATAGAGAAACTCAGCCCACTCATTATGACTGTGAAGTTGTGTTCACCTACCCAAAATGTGGGTCATACATTGATTCTAACAAAAAGGTTGGAAGATTAGGGAGGTGGAGGAGTGGGGAAAAATCTACAGAAAGAATGAGAAGGAGGAGGTGGCCATGGGAGAGAGAAACAGATACCAAGTGAAAAAGGCAAGATGTCCATGTGAATCCATAAAATGGAAGAATACACTATGCTATTGAGATATAACAACTAACAAATGCCAAAGTTTTTTTTTTTTTTTTTTTTTTTTTTTTTTTTTTTTTTTGTTTTTTTTTTTTTTTGTTTTTTTGTTATGTCCACAAAACATGGTCTTGGAAAAGATCGTTCGGGTCACTTTGGGTGTTGATTTTGATTGTAACCTAAAGCATGTGTACTCGGTGTGGGTGTGTGTCCGTGCGTATGTCCGTGCGTTGGTGCGTGCGTGCATGACCGCGTGCATGTGTGTGTGTGTGTGTGTGTGCGTGTGCGTGTGTGTGTGCGTGCGCGCGCGCGCGCGCGCGCGCGCGTGTGTGTGTGTGTGTGTGTGTGTGTGTTCAGTACGTTATTACCGCCGCCGTCACATCGTCGTCATCATCGCCATTTTTTTTTCTGCTTCCTTCCTCCTTTTTCGCCTCTCTTTTTTTCTTCTTCTTTTTCCTCTCTTTTTTTTCTTTCTTTTTTTCTTTTTTTTTTTTTTTTTTCTTTTCTTTTTTTTCTTCTTTCTCTTCTTCTTCTTCGTCTTGTGTTATACCACTGCTGTGGTTATTATTGGTATCGTTATTGGGGTTTCACTACCCTTAAACATATTGAGATCCAAGTGCCGACGACTCAAGTACCCGTGGAAAAAAGTTTTTTGCTATACTTGTTTATGTGGATTTTTTTTCCATGTTCGAGCCAGTGTTTTCTCTCTCTCTCTCTCTCTCTCTCTCTCTCTCTCTCTCTCTCTCTCTCTCTCTCTCTCTCTCTCTCTCTCTCTCTCTCTCTCTCTCGCTTTTGTCTGGAACAGTAGACATGTTTTTATGTATATATTGATGATTTATACTACATGTACAAATGTGTAAAATTATATGCCTTTTTATACGAATCTGTCTTTGGGAATAGTAGACATGTGCATGTGTATATGGTAGTGTATACAACAACCATGTATCAAGGTGTAACACTATGTGCCTTTGGATGGAATGGCAATGATCTGAAGGAGGGGGTGGGGAGGGGGGATTTATTCGCAAAGAGAGGAGATATTTTTGCAATGTTTTATTGTTGTTGTTATTATTATTCGTATCATTATTGTTACTACTACTACTGCTACTACTGCTGCTACTACTGCTACTATTACCAAATGATTACTATTATCCTTTAAACATACCTTATGTGAGCTGGTATTCCTGACATACACAATTTATGGGGAAGTTTAATCTTGTCCGTTTTTTTTTTTTTTTTTTTTTTTTTTTTTTTTTTTTTTCCCCCCCTCCATCCATTAAAAACCCCCCCTCCCCCCCCCCCCCCCCCCCCCCCCCCCCCCGTCCCTCTCTACATCCACTTCCACTTGGATTGTTGATGATATATAATAAAGTTAGATTATAGAATTATGTCTATAAGCATCCTTTTTTTTTCAATTACGAAGTTCATTATTGTATCTGGTGTGTGTGATCAAAGTGGAAATTAAAAATAAAATGGAGGGTGGGTGTGGGTGAGGGGGAGAGGAAAAGCTTGAGGTAGGTGGCGGCGATGATGAGCGAGACTTCGGGGGGTAGAGGTACGCGTCGTAGGAAGTTGTTATTCAACAAAACACTGATAAAGGGGGGGGGGAGGGGGGGGGGGGGGGGGGGGGGGGGTGCGATAGGTGAGTGGCGAAGGGGCAGGGTTACACCAAAAATGCAACCGTTTTTGAGCAAGGAAAAAAAAAATCTATCACGTCTCCATGGTCTGCATGTCACGAGCGGCGTTCACGAGTAAAGCATGAATGAGAAAAGGAAAGATCGCGGTGAGAATGCGAGAGAGTGTGTAAAGATTAGTCTGACTAGCCGGTGGCCATTTTTTTTGGTTTAAAAAGGAAACATTACATGGATACTTACAGTGAAATAAAGAGGAGCGATTATTCGTTAGTAAACAAACCATTTCATGATGACTAGCATAACAATTTGTTCATTAAACGGCCAGGGTCTGGGTAAATGAAAAAAGAAAGGATGTTTTTCAATACTTGAGGCAAAAAAAATACTCAATATACTTTTTACAGGACACGCATTTTACTAAAAACCTAGAACTTCAAATCCGTGCTGAATGGGGATATGAGTGTCTGTTTTCATCAAATAATAGCAGATCACGAGGTGTAGGTATTCTCTCTCTTCAATACAATTTCGATTTTAGGATAGAAAGAACAATAAAAGACAATGAGGGTAATTATATTATTGCGATTATTAACACTGGATAAACAGATTACGTTAGTGAATATATATGGTCCAAACAAAGATAATCCAGATTTTTATAAAAGTATCCAAAAGAAAATAGAAGAATTATGCGTTACAAATGTAGTATTAGCAGGAGACTGGAATTTTGTGCTTAATCCAAATTTAGATTATTATAATTACAAGCATATCAATAACATTAAAGCTAGTGATACAGTATTACAAATGATTTCCGATTTAGAGCTGGTAGATATCTGGCGCGAACTCCCCCAAACTACTCGTTTTACCTGGAGAAGAATGCAACCGTTTCAGCAAAGTCGTTTAGATTTTTTTCTAATTTCCGACTCGTTGCTCAGTAATGTAAAAAAAAAATGCTGATATTCTCGTGGGATACAGGAGTGATCATTCACTAATAACCTTAGAATTGAACTTTAAGAAAAGAAAAAAAAAGAAAATGTTTTGGAAATTTAATGCATCCTTACTGAAAGATCGCAGCTATGTAGAAATTATTAATGAAATAATCGAAAGAGTGAAAGAACAGTATGCAGTGTTACCGTACGCAAGAACAAAAATTACGGACATTCCAAACAACGAAATACAATTTACAATATCAGACCAGTTGTTCCTAGACACTCTACTAATGGAAATCAGAGCAAAAACAATTACATATGCAATAAAAAAAAAAGGGAACTTAACGCGAAAGAGCAAGAGTTAGACCACGAAATACAAGAACTGGAAAAAGACAGCTTCAAAAGTAAAAGTGACTTAATGCTCTTTACAAGAAAAGAAGAAACAATTGTTAGAAATCAAAAAAAAAAATGGACGGCATAATCTTGCGCTCCAAAGCGAGATGGGTATCTGATGGAGAAAAAAGTAAAGATACTTTTGTTCCCTTGAGAAGAGACACTTTGTGAGCAAACAAATGTTTAAACTTGTAACACATGGCGACCGGACACTTTCAGAAACAGACGAGATTTTGGAAGAAACTAAAACATTCTATAAAGAATTATATGAAGAAAGACAAACCAAAAATGTTGACTTAGAACAATATATCATAAACTTACCAAAACTAACTAAATTAGAATCTGATAAAATGGAAGGTATATATATCTAAAGAAGAAGCAACGATAGCGTTAAAGCAAATGAAAAATGATAAAAGTCCGGGAACTGACGGGATGACTGTTAATTTTTTCAAATTTTTCTGGAAGCAATTGGGCGATTTTGTTGTCAGGTCCATAAACGAAGGTTTCAGTAATGGTAAAATGTCCATAACACAAAGGGAAGGAATCATAATATGTCTGCCAAAAGGCGATAAGCCAAAAGAATTTTTGAAAAACTGGAGACCGATTACACTTTTAAATGTAACATACATATAAGATCGGGTCAACTTGTATAGCAAATAGAATAAAGACAGTGCTTCCAAAGTTAATAAATGAAGATCAGACTGGGTTTATAAAAGACAGATACATTGGAGATAATTTGAGAATAATCTACGATATGATGCACTATTTAGAAAAAAAAAGAATTTGCCTGGACTGCTTGTATCAGTTGATTTTTGAAAAAGCGTTCGATTCGGTGAGCTGGAAGTTCATAGAAAAAACTCTTAAAGCATTTGGTTTCGGTAAAGATCTTTGTAACTGGATCTCTATCTTCTATTGCAATATAAAATCTTACTTAACAGTCAATGGAAAAGTTTCGCGAAGCTTTGATGTTAAAAAAGGATGTCGTCAAGGTGACCAGTCTCCCCCTATCTATTTATTTTGTGTGCTGAAATTCTAGCATGCAAGATAAGAGAAGATCAAGAAATAAAAGGTATAGTTATTTCGAACACTGTGTTTAAAAATAAACCAGTTTGCTGATGACACGACGTTTATTCTACATGGAGACAGGAAGTCGTATGAAAAAGTCTTTGAAATATTAAATGAATTTGAACAAATTTCGGGATTAAACTTAACTTTGAAAAAACAATAAATGTTTGGTTAGGAAAAAAGAAAAACTCGCCTGAAAAATACTTACCACATAAGCATATGGAATGGAACCCCAGAAAATTCAAAATCCTAGGACTTTGGTTCTCAAACGATTTAACAAATCTAACGGAAATTAATGTTGCGGACAAACTTTTAGAAGTAAAAATTCTATTTAAAATTTGGGCAAAAAGAATGTGTACCCCACTAGGCAGAGAGTTGCAATACTGAAGTCTCTAATTCTTTCAAAGTTAGTTTATTTATGGATTTTATTACCTAACCCACCAGATGTTGAGATTAAATTACTACAAAAGATGTGCTTTGACTTCATATGGGACAACAAACCGACAAAAGTAAAAAAAACATATTCCACGTACGACATTGAACACGGAGGACTAGGAATTCCAGACATAAAAACTTTTATAAAGTCATTAAAACTAACATGGATAAGAAAGCTATATATCGGATCTCAAAAGTGGAAAATAGTACTTCAGACGCTATGTCCAGAAGTAAACAATCTCAGTAGTTATGAGCAAAAACGCTACACTAAATGCCGATGTAATTGTTTCTGGAGAGATGTATTTTTAGCATTCGCAGATCTAAATACTAATATCGATTTGAACGAAAGCAAAGAAATTGTATCTGAACCTATTTTTTTTACAACGAGAAATTTAAAATCGACCAAACATATTTTTTCTGGAGAAGTTGGGCACTTAAGAATGTTCTCCTTGTAAAAGATACTCTAAATGAAAGTGGTGATTTTTTAAGCTGGGAGGATTTCTGCAGAAAAAATATAAAATAAATGTGAACTATCTACATTACGTCAGTTGTTTACAAGCAATAAAAGAATACATGAGAATAAGAGGTATCAAAATAGATAGCAATGTTGGATATCAACATCCAAAAGCACTTCAAATAGTATGCAGTGTAAAAAAAAAGGTTCAAGGTTGTACTATAATCATCTTCTAAAAATGCAGACAATTTTTGATATAAAACCGTTTAATAACTGGGAGAAAAAAATTGACTACTTGTTGACTGGAACGTGGTTTTAAAGTTGGCTAATAAAATAAAAGAAATAAAACTGAAATGGTTTCAGTTAAGAATTTGTCATAGAATCCTCGTTACAAATGTTGTTCTGAAAAAAAATGGGGGTAACTAAAAATGATATAGTACTTTTTGCAATAGCGAACGAGATTCTATCCACCACTACTTATGGCTATGTACTTACTCTAAAACTTTCTGGCAAAATCTGGAAATGCTACTTAAACAGAAAATTGCACACCATGTGCGCATGTCATTCAACGTTGAACTAATATTGTTTGGCACTGATGAAATAACTCAAACGGACGAAGTACTCGAAATTATTATACTATGGCAAAATATTTTATCTACAAATGTAGATTTAATCAAAGTAAGCCTAACTGAATTTTTTCATAGAAGATTTGAAAAGAAACTATCGTATTGAAAAATATATGTATAGCTCCGAAATGCGCCTGTTGGAATTTGAAAGAAAATGGGCACTTTATTCATTCAGGTCTGCTTGAGGATAAATGCCAAATTCTTTAATAACATGTCTTAAAAATTTGGAAATCATCACAGAGACAAGGTTGTTGTCATTTTTTTTCATGTCATTACATGTTTATTCACCAATTAAATTCACCAATTAAATATAGCGGGTACACATTTAAACAACAACTTTAACTAAATGCTCCTGGTTTTTTGTTTTGTTTGTTTGTTTGTTTGTTTGTTTGTTTTTTATTTTTTTTTTTTCTATAATGCTTCCACAGTACTAGGTAACAACCGGCAAGAAATAGTCAGACATCCATAAGCATTGTAAAAAGGTAGGGAAGGGGGTGCATATGAAGGGGGAGTGGGATTAAAGAGAGAATGAGACTTAGAGTGAAGTTAAAAAAAAAAAAAAAAAAAAAAAACTGCACTCAGTGATAAAAAAAAATAAAACAAAGCGGAAGATAGCAAAAAAAAAAAAAATCTCTCTGATACCACCACTCTCTCAACAAAGCGGAGATAGCAGATTTGCTCGCTCTCTCTCTCTCTCTCTCTCTCTCTCTCTCTCTCTCGCTCTCTCTCTCTCTCTCTCTCTCTCTCTCTCTCTCTCTCTCTCTCTCTCTCTGGAAAGGGGCATGGCAAAAGGAAGGGAGGGGGCGGGGCCAAGACGATTTGAGCTCCCAACACATTCATTTCAGCGAACATGGTATTTAAACGATTAAGCTAAAAAAAAAAAAAAAAAAAAAAAAAAAAAAAAAAAAAAAAAAAAAGCGGAAGCGAGCAGACGAGAGCGGTAAACGATCATGCCATGACGGCGGAAGCGACGGCCAATTGAAAAAAGAGGGAACGACGTCGATCAGAGATTTGGGGGAGGGATGGAGATGTGAAAAGGAGGTATTAGGAGTCAGAGATCACGCTGCTTAGCCTGGTATTTCCAGAATGGAGGGGGCAGGGAGGGTGGGATTTATTTGTGATTGGGAACTGACTTACTGCCACCGTTTCTTGCGGTCTCCTGCACTGACGCCGTGATTGAGAGTCATTGGGTGACTCAGCTCCAGCAACTGAGGGGCTCAAGGTCGTCATTATCTGCATCTCTGTCGCCTAGCCATCTTCCAGTTTGTCGTTTTCTCTTTGGGCAGTTCCGTAGCCTTGTTTGCAGCCTGCAGCTCTCTTGCCACGTTATAGGGTTACTCGAGGGTTACTCGAAGTAACTAAACAAAAGTCTCTTTTGTCACTGTAGATTCAGTCAAAGTCGACAACATATCCATACTCCTTTCAAGGGCGGCTAGAACCTTGGTGTTCTCTTCAACAACAACAACAACAACAACAACAACAACAGCAGCAGCAGCAGCAGCAGCAACAACAACAACAACTATCATATTTTGTGTATAACATTAACTTGGGAAGAAGAGACAGACATCACAGTTTACTTGTTTCTCCTTAAGGCATCGACCACTTCAATGACGCTTAGCAGAAGCATGGCAGCGTAACCTTTAGATGACAGAAATCACAATTCGTACGCCAAGGAAACAATGCATCTGAAAAACTGTAGTCTGTTAATGAGGTCAATAACTGGTTTACATGTATTCCAAATATGATCTACATCTGTTAGATTATAGGTAATTTTAGCATTATGTTTTTTTAATTGACCAGAGTTCACGTGTATTCCAAAGATCAAAATCTGTTTAAATTATAACAAAATATAGCATTATGCTTTTAATCATGTATTGAGGACTTAACTATTGTGAAAAAAAGTGTTAAAAACGTTTTGAATTTGACACTGATAGGATCTTACGTTTCAATGGATGACAAAGAAAATTACTTGAGGCTGTATAGTGCACGTGTGACAGAGAAATGCTCTTGTCATCGGCTGGATTAAAAACAACATAAACTGACTTCAACACTGAGGACAGGAGTTGTATGAGGAGCAGTCAGCACTTTCAATCAATCACTCGACCTTCTCCAACAAATGAAACAATAATGGCAGACAGGCTCAGTATAGTCTGCACCTTGCTACAGAGTCAAGACTGGAAGCACAAAAGACGCGTGGCATTCCCAATCATCAATAAAGGCCAATCGAGCCAGACGGAAGTACAGTAGAAAGGATGGTATGGGAGTAGAGTGTGGGCGGTTGGGACGGGATATGCTGGATCTGCCAAGCATTTTTTCGGAGTATTAGCCTGTTTTACATAAACAATTTTAAACTGTCAGCCAAACAAAACGCATAAGAAGCACCATACTTTTTCGGACAACAATTTCGTCGACAGACTGTCAACTATGAATATGGTGCTTTGTATACAGCTGAAATGCAACGTGGGATCTTTCGTTTTTAATTATAGAAGAAAGGTCCAGACTTGAAATATATACTTAAGCTTGGACGTGAAAAAGTCTGATGGAACGCTCATCAGCATTCTGGTTCCAACAGAATGGGTCAACAAGCCGTGACACATGCTTAGACAGTCAGAGATCTTCACCACTCCATGTTCTCAGTCATGTGCCGAAGGGTAGAGATGCTGTAGGCAGTCTGAGTGTATATGTCTTTTTACCTACCTATGGGCCATCCACCCTCCATGTTGCCTTGTAGGGTGGTTTGGGGTAGTGAGATTAGTGATAGTGACATGCATTCTGAAGAGGCAAGCTTTCTTTATTTCTGAGAGTAAGTAAACTGCCTCATTTAGAGACTGCACCATGCGATTTTCCTCAGCCTTGGAAATTAGAAACTGTAGCATTTAGAGTCTTGATCGTTCGTCTTTGCAACGAGTTTAAGATCACATTATTAGATTGAAACAAAGGATAACATTGCTCTCACTCACTCACTCACTCACTCTCTCTCTCTCTCTCTCTCTCTCTCTCTCTCTCTCTCTCTCCCCTCTCTCTCTCTCTAAGAAGCTGGCAATGGACCTCCTTCCATTCCTGGAAAAACTACTGCAAGAAGCAGGTTGAAGAAATAATGGAAATAAAGAAAACAAATCAATTCTTCAATATATGAAACAAAAGTGTAGCAACATGACACAATTGAGAGCCAAAAAGGAGAATGAATGTGCTTTGGCATAATCAAAGTGGGTACTCTACACATGGACTACAATACCATTGGGAGAAGTCCAATCAAAAACTCCAGGGACAGTATTGTAGTTCGTGTTGTTGTTTTTAAAGTCTAAGGACAGAACCTTAAATTTAGATGACGAAAAGAAAGAACTGTAATGCTTCTATTTGTAACTTTCAGACACCATGACAGATTCAATACAGGAAGACAGTCTGCCTCCTCCGACGAGAAGAAAGAAAGTTCAGCTATCAAGAATGTATGTCAGCGGGCAGACTCAAAATAGTCAACATCTTCCCAGACAGAGAAGAATACAGCACAAGAGGTGTGCAGCTTTTTTAAATGGAGAAAGACAAAACGAGACAGATAATCATTAAGGACCAGCTGAGGGACCCGCTGTATCTGTCAGGGGACTTCCATTTGGTGTCTCCTGCTGGCTGGCTATTTCAGTCATCAGCATAACACAATGACTGCCAGCTGTATTTGTGGATTTACTATTTTAGCAGCAGACTGTGACATACAGACCATGAATCCCACGATTCCCTTTTAGGTTTTCTTTTATTTTAAAAAAAAACTTGTGTCATTTTCAGGTTTATTACTTTTTTCGCCTGAGATGAATTTCAAAGTTGGATTTATATTATTTTCTCTTTTTTTTTTTTTGGCAGATGAAAAAGTCAGTAAAACTATCAAGACCTTACATCGTTGTGTTCAAGTTTTTTTTTTCTCTTGTAGACAGTCTGTTTTAAACCAGTCAACATTCACAGATAAGATTTCATTGAAATAATTTCCTTCTTTATCTTCTATCCTGAATTACAAACGTAAAAAATTCAGACACGAAATAATTAAAAAAACACACATAAAAACTTTTCATGGCTCTATTACACTTAGTATTTAAAATCTAGGTCAACAATATAGTTTTATATCGGCAAGGGAAACACAACATTTCGTAATAAAAAATGACGTTTTGATAAGATCATAAAGATTTGTATTTTCGAAATCAACAGTGGGATCCGTCGTTTCTTGGATTACCAAACTCAGCAAATCTCCCACTAACATTTCCAGACAAAACCTAATATGAAAGCAATCCTCATGACAAAAGACAAAAGGCCGAACAAGACAAGTGGCATTAACATTTTGAAGTGGATGTCAAGGGGGTGGGGATCACCTGAAATATCTGGACAGAAAGACCCAGAACAGATGTCCGGAGAACTCATGTGGCAGCTTATGTTCCAGGAGGACTAGTAGGGACAAGTCAGTAAGTAAACACATTCAGTTACATTCTCTGGGTGCCGTCTCACGCTCGAACAATAAATGGGTCTTGGTGTGTGTCTGTCTACTATTGCTCTGGGGCAGTCTCAACAGTCTGTCCATTGCATGTTTGCTCTGTCTCGAGTGCTCTGGATTACAATACATTGGGATGCCTTTAGTTCCTGTTTCCCTGGGGTGTCTTTAGTAGAGCCATTCTAGGCTGTAAATTGGGTTGTATACGAGAATTGTGTTCCAACCATGTCCATCAGTGTGCTTGAAGCATAACCATCCCTGTCCTGCTTTGGAAATCTTCATTGGAGACACAATGTAGCCAGAAGATACCAGGAATATGCTGAAGGCACTTGATCTGGAGCACTATCAACTTTTGCTCGGCAGCTATCGGAAGTCTTCAAGCACTCTCTTGGCCTTACAGAATATTGAGGACATCCTCCTTGAAGATACTGATTTCCATGTGGACGCTGCGGCCAGTGGTTATCCAAATGGATTTGAGAATGGTTTGCGCATTGTTTGTTTTGCCGACCCTGTTGTTAATCTCCTGGTTACAGTTTCTGTTTGTAGTCACGTTATTTCATGACTAGGCGAACAGTCCGTGAACAAGTAAGCACAAGTTTGAATTTGTTACGAAGTAAAAAAAAGATTTCAAAGGCAACAACGAAAATGATTGTGTTGGCCTCTCCAATAAATCTGTACATCAGAAAGCGCAGAACTGCGTCAAGACATTGAGACAGTCGTGCGCTGTAGTGGGGAAAAACAACTGCGGAAAACATAAGTCGCCAGACAGACTGAAAAATAGTAGACCCTTCCCAGACACTCATTACGTGCAGCACAAAAGGGAGTATGTTTTCCTGTCTATCGAACAGGACAAACAGACACTGACAAAGAGACATAACGACTAGAAGGGAACTCAGCACCGTGCGCACTTCCGCCAAAGGTTGAGAAGTCCTGAACCCGTCCTTTAAGCGAATGCGCGAGTACGACTTTTGTTTTCTGGCTGAAAAAGTGACAGGTGGTATGGAGTGAAGGTTACCACCAACATGTTTTTGTGTATAACCAGGGCATGGAAAATATCGAAGTCAATGTTTGTATCCCAAGCATATGTTACGAAAATGTGTTACTTCATATTCATTAATCAGTTGGTAACAAAGATTCGGCAATGTTTTTTTTCTGTGGAACATTTGTAATCATCTTGCTTAACAGATTGTGAATTATGACTGGATTGCGATATGCACCATTGGTCTACTCCAAACGTGACCGCCTTCATGAAACGAAAGGTGAAGTACCATGACATCAAATGAATAAGTAACAAACCCTATTGAAGTGCCATGACATCAAATGAATAAGTAACAAACCCCATTGAAGTACCATGACATCAAATGAATAAGTAAAACAAACCCCATTGAAGTACCATGACATCAAATGAAATAAGTAACAAACCCTATTGAAGTACCATGACATCAAATGAATAAGTAACAAACAAACCCCATTGAAGCACCATGACGCTCAAATGAATAAGTAACAAACCCCATTGAAGTACCATGACATCAAATGAATAAGTAACAATCCCCATTGAAGTACCGAGCGCCGAAGAGATGCCGCAAACACTAAAACAAAAAGCCAACGGTGAAGAACTGAATCACCAAAGGGACGCCACGAACACAAAAGTGACGAGCCTTGATGAGGTGCTGGGCGTCTAACAAGCGTAACAAAAACAAGAGTAACGATCCTCAAGGCATTTTGTTTGTTTGTTTGTTTGTTTGTTTTTTTCATTTGGCCTTTAAGTTCTTCAACATTTGTTTTCATATTTCAGCTTCAGGCCTGCAGTCATTATACTTCGAAACATACTTTGCAGTGTTCATCCGGGGCCACTTTTCATCCCCCACCCTGAACCCCAATCCCTCTGCAAATTTAGTTGATATCTCTGAAATGTTTTATAAGAAAAGCATTTTGTAGTCATTATGGAGAACGGATTCTGAATCCGTCACTTGTTCAGGATCCTTGCCACACACCTGCATCAATATTCAAATGGGTACATACTTGTGCCACATTCGGTGTTTGCCCGAGTTTGCATAAAAAGATTCAAGATTTTTCCCCCTTTAAATGTTTGCTGATAGAGAATCAAGGGAAACAACAAATACACGCGAGTGAGAATTTTATCTCAAGGGCTGAGATAATGATGTGACTGATAAACTGCACAAGCCAGCAACCGATCGTGTGACGTCTCACCCTTCAAGTGCTAGTTCTACTTCTGCAAAATAGAAAGGATCTTTTGAAAGCCTGCCAGCTAGGTTGAGGGAAACTACAAAAGATCACAGACTGTCACATGCGTGTGTGTTAAAAAAGACAAATAAACTAAGAGTAAAAGAGGTGTCCTCACAATCTAACTCTAATTTTACTGTTGACATGCTTTTGTTTCATTTAATAGTATAAAAGACTGACACGAAAGAGGCAGTAATGCAACGTGAGCCCCTGAATCTGGAGCAGAGTCTTCAAATGACTCACCCCACACACGAGAAAACGGTGGTAGAAAATCAGTGTTATGCCCAACATCACAACAAATCCAGTCTCCCTTCCACTTCCATTCTGTAATTACCGAGTCGTGCAGCCTGGCCTCTGACCTCATCTCAGCTCTCTCCTTCTCACTTCATTATTTCCCACCACAGTCCTGATCGACATCTCTCTCCTGCCTTTCATCTGGTCGTCGCATCCTCTGTCATGGCGTGACGATTTATCACTGTATCTAAAATGTGCATGGCGTGTTTGCCTCCCTCAGTAAGGGAAGAACAGTGACTGGACCATGTTTGATGGTTCTGGACAGGGATTAATCTGTGGAAATAGAAGTCCGGCGGTGCTGGACGTGAGGGAAAGGGCGTTGACCTCTTACCGTTCATAGCCTGACCTGCACCAAAATGTCCACTGTGAATAAGTGTTTTCGTTCGTGATCCACCGGTGTTTCAGCATTTCCTTTTCTCCTGTGGAAGAAAGTTCAAATTAAGTAGGTTGAAGCATTTATGACACAGACATAACAAACGGTGGAAAAGCCGGTTCTCTCTCTCTCTCTCTCTCTCTCTCTCTCTCTCTCTCTCTCTCTCTCTCTCTCTCTCAAAATGTGTCTTGTGCACAACCCAGTGAATATGTGCATAAACTGTTAATTCCTTTCTTCCATTATGTTGCTTAACTTCTCACGTAGTTAACATTTGTTTAGATATATTCACATAAAAAAGTTAAGAACAGACACAGAAATGGTTCAGAAGAGCAGCATCATACAATTAGACGTCGGACGTCCAGACAATAACTTGATGAAAGGACACGATGGCAATAAGCGTGTAGACACCCAATAACATGGCGAGAGAAGGGTAGATGCCAGATGAGGTTATGAAACTTACTATGAAGAAAGTGAGAGACAGGAGGACGGCTTACCAACAGAGGAGACAAGGACAACCTTGGACCCCTGAGCGCCTGGAGCAGACGTCACCAAATGACTCACACCACACTGTGAAGGCAGCACGTGACATGAAACTATGCTGGTAGATCGCAAGATGTCCGAGCTTGTTGCCACCTCAATTTTGCAATTACCGAACTAAGCAGTCCGGATTCCTAACCCTTGATCCCTAATCTTTACGTCGATTTTCTCCACCAAAGACTCGACCAGTCTCTCTCTCTCTCTCTCTCTCTCTCTCTCTCTCTCTCTCCTCTCTCTCTCTCTCTCTCTCTCTCTCTCTGTTCTTTCATCTGGCCATCACTACTGCCATCATAGCATCATTATTTATCACTGCTGGCGTCCACTTTGTCCATGGCGTGTTGTCTTCCTTGTGAGGGATGAACTGTGACTGGACTATGTTTGACATGATATTATCTGTGTAATGGTGGTATTGTGGAGCTGGGCATGAAGAAGAAGAGAGTTGTTTATCCTCTCCTCCTCATTATTATTATTATTATTATTGCTATCATTATCATCATTATTGTTGTTATTATCATTATTTATTATTATTATTATTATCATTGTTGTTGTTGTTATCTTTATTTTCACCACAACCATCATCATCTTTACTACTGCTACTATTGTCGTTGTTGTCGTTGTTGCTGGTGTTCTTGTTGTTGTTGTTATCATTATTATGTTATTTTCATTATCATTGTTATTATTATTATTATCATTATCATCATCATCATCATCATCATCATCATCATTGTTGCTGTTCTTGTCGTTGTTGTTGTCGCTGTTATTCAGGGTACTTATAGAGCATCTATCCTCAGTAGGAAATCAAGTTCCAAACACTTTCAAATCCACGTTTTCGTTTAAACAACGGACTGCCTACCCGGGTAGAGATAAATGAAAAACTGCCTGCAGGTGCTTCATTCAGTCATCCCCATGCTGTTCAGTCAATATCAGTCACGCAACTTTCCACCTGATGTTATGCATGCGTTCTTTTAAGCTCACGGAACTTNTCTCCTCTCTCCTCTCTCTGTGTCGTTCAGCTGGCCATCACTAACGGCCAGCATATTGTCTTCCTTGTTGAGGGATGAAGTGTGACTGGACTATGTTTGACATGATATTATCTGTGGTAATGGTGGTATTGTGGAGCTGGGGCATGAAAAAGAAGAGAGTTTGTTTATCATCATCCTCATTATTATTATTATTGCTATCATTATCATCATTATTGTCGTTATTATCATTGTTTTTTATTATTATTATTATTATTGTTGTTGTTGTTGTTATTTTTATTTCCACCACAACCATCATCATCTTTACTACCGTTACTATTGTCGTTGTTGTCGTTGTTGCTGTTTGTTCTTGTTGTTGTTGTGTTGTTGTTATTATCATTATTATTGTATCATTATTATTATTATTATTATCATCATTATCATTATCATCATCATCATCATCATTGTTGCTGTTCTTGTCGTTGTTGTTGTCGCTGTTATTCAGGGTACTTATAGAGCATCTATCCTCAGTTCCAAACACTTTCAAATCCACGTTTTCGTTTAAACAACGGACTGCCTACCCGGGTAGAGATAAATGAAAAACTGCCTGCAGGTGCTTCATTCTGTCATGCCCATGCTGTTCAGTCAATATCAGTCACGCAACTTTCCACCTTCATTCTTTCCTTTGATTTTTCACACATGGTGTATGCTGTATGTAATTTGTCATCCATGTCAATGGCTAAACTGATCCTCTGTTCCTAATGTTGGTGTGCAAGATGTTATGCATGCGTTCGCTCACGGAACTTCGGTTTATAGTCTCATTCAAATGACTTTTCGGGAAATGGAGACAGAACTAATATGAACTCTTGAGGGAAAAATCCACCCCGTACCAACATGGACAGGTGGAGATTCAAACTCGCAACTCCATGATCACCAGGGTCCAGTGGTCGACCAGGTGAGCTTTCTTTTCTCTGTTTACTGTTCGTATTCAAATCTACACCAATCTGTTAACAGTATAGAAGTAGGAATCTATCTGGATGATTTGTGTCTTTTTCAACCTGACAAGTTTTCTTTCAACCTGTGAAAGAAAGTGTCAATTAAAATCGCAGGATTGCGGAAAATCTCTCTCAGTTGGCAGTTCCAGATGAAACAGTTAGACAGACACCATAATGAGTAAGGCTTTGGTTTTGTTGGCATTTGATTGTCACTAGTTGTGAGTCATCCAGATGTTGATGTCAATGACACAGTCGGATGTTTCTTGTAGAAGACAGGGCAGATTTTCAGGCATGTCGTTTTCAAGTTGGATGTAATCTACATAGGAATGTTTACAGACATTGTAATAGCTGGTAATATACACATGAGGATGAGTGGATTGTGTGAAAAGAACAAGCCCTCAAACCAGTCCGCAAGATATTACGTTTGAGTTCTGTAGTTCGGAGTTATAACTAGTGATTGCAGTATATTGAAATTGTATAGTTATGTATGATTTGAACCAGCTAAAAGCCTGTGATGCTGATTCTACATGAATGTTGAAGATGGAAAAGAATGAATGAGTGGGAAGCAGCCTACAAGCCAGGGAAAAGAAGAAGAAGCAACATTGCCCCCGTCGTCAGACGATTACAATAGAGTTTTCAGATTTCAGAGTGTGGGTGACTTAAAAAGTACAGATCGATGGTTTTTTCAGGAAGCTTGCCGTTAAGGCGAATTTCTTTACATGTGGGTAGGCCACTTCGGTTTTGAAATGTGAAAGACAAATTAAAAAAAAAAAGAGATACATTGACAATTTTGGTAAAAACGGGAAGAAATTGTAGAACACGTGGGAAGAGACCGAAGCAGGCATGGGATCAAGTTCACAAGATTCAACAGTCGCTTCTTTCAGAATGTTCAGGACTTCAGGTCAGTCAGGGGTTTGAAGGCGAAGAGAAATGTGCCAGTGAACTACAGACTGGAAAGGAAAGCGTTTAACCAAACTTTGCTTTATGTTAGCTATCGCGGACGTGCATACTTTTGGTTGAAGAGATTAGCGTTTCCTTTTAAACCCAGTATAAATTGGAGTGTTGCTGCCAGTGATTTTCTTTACTGCATTGGCCGGGTGTCGACCAGTGAGCTATTTTTGTTACCCTGGGCGCGCTACGTCCGTGTATTTCGCTCCCACCCTCCAATACTTCTCTTCAGTTTTCTTTCAAAGCTTTCTTTTTCTGTTCTTTTTCGTGGTTCCGTTCTTTAGCTGCTAGTTGCGTTATCTTTTTTAGGCCGTTCAGTACAGGGCCCTGTGTTCAGCATAAATCCTTATGCTTATTGTTTTTTTTTTTACGTGGTGCATCAGCTGTGTCAGGTGCCACGGGTGAGCGGTTTCTACCTGTTGCCAGCTTTGTTAGGCTAGTGGTGTGGGACTCGCTTAAGGACCTTCGAATCGGAGAGATCTCTATCTCTGCCAGCTGGAGCCTTCCTGTTTGAATCCACTTCGGCGTGGGTTGCGTGGAACAGTCTTTCACCCTTCGGTGGGTAGGAAAGAATTTCACTTGTCACCTCTGGAATCCCTATCCCTGCCGGCTGGAAGAAGCACCTTAGATCGTCCCTGACCCAGAGTCCACTTCAGTGTGGACCATCACAGTTTTGGCTTCCACCTTTCATTGGACCAGGAAGTGGACCATCCTTCACCTCGCCCACCCGCCATTCTGGGCGGAATTTTTTTCGCCCATTTCTTTTGCTGCAGCCTCCATTCTTGGGCTGGCTGGGCGATCAGCATCCACGGACCCTGCAGTCAACCTTCGCCCCGGCACCAGCCTTCGTTCAAACCTGTGAACTGGCGGTGGTGAACTCTTCTTCTCCTTCTCTGAGACAGCTGCTTCCCCTCTGACCAGGACACCAGCCAACAACGACCTTCACCTCACTACAAAATCTACCTCCCTCTGCGAACCTCCTCAGTCATGGACTCTTGAGTTAAGTCACCGTTTCGTGTGGTATAAACGTGGGTCTGGCGTGTGTGTGTGTGTGCTTTAAAGGCTGTCACCGATTCGCTTTTAGTTTATTTTCACTGTGTAGGTCCTGTCAGATTTTTGGTATTGTTTCCAGAACTCTCTTTTTTCCGTCATTCTGCTGAATGTCCTTGTAGCAGGTTAGGTTGGGATAGTAGCGGGATCCTGGGGTATTTGGGAGTGGGTTTTTATTTCTTGTTCTTTTCAATTTACCTTGTCCCCTAAGACAGCTACTTCTGGGTAGTGCCTCCTTCTTCTATGCCCCCACTTCTCTCTCTCGGCTATCTTCTCTCTTCTTTGTTAGAGTCCCTACCCTGCCTGGAGTGCTAGTGCGAGTGAATGGTTGTATTGTAACTAAAAGTTTTGTTGAAACTTCCTCCTCTTGTGGTCTGATGGTGTGAGGGTTTGAGTGCTCGCTCCATTTCTGCCACTGCACTGCACATTACCTATATATAAACCCCCACCCCCACCCCCCACCCCTGTCAGGTGTACTCCCACTTGGCAATTATGGTGGAGATGCGGGGTACAGGTGTGTGTGTATGTGATAGTGTAAAAGCGACACTCTGGACTCACTACCGCCCGACCCTTGAGAGACCTGTCTATCTTTCTACACATGTATTAACGGGTGGTTGGTTGGGTGGGTTCTAGAGTAAGTAGGGAACCCATTGGAGCAGACCGGCTTTGGGGGTGCTGTTGGCAGTAGAGTTCCGCGCTCCGTGGTCGGACCTTCGGCGCTTCCGTTCCGCATCCGTCTCCGTGTTTATCTTGTTCTGTCTAGTACCGCCGGCTATTGTCTAGTGTCCGTTCGCCCTTTTCCCATTACCTTAGTTAGAATAGGTACTTGGGTGGAGATAGAAGGGGTTTAGAACTATCAATAGGTCTTGCTTGTGCAGAGTCGTCGATATCAGTGCTTGTACTGATTTAGGATTTTGGTCAGCATTTGCCTGTACCCAAGACGCCGACTATGTAGTAAGGTAAGTGTGGGCAGGCTGGCCAAGCATCTGGTGCTTTGTTTACAAAGCAAACTTTGACACTTTCTTAGTTCCGATACCGTGTTTGCGCGAAAATCAGTCTTACGTAGTCTGTCTACTTCAGTTCACAAAAACAAGGAAAGACTATTTATTCTTGGTGGTGTGTGTTATTTCATTGTTGTTCCACATTATATTTAGGATCTGTGTTGTTTAGTCTAAGGGGATTAGCCCTAAGTTGATAGGCTTTCCTCTTCTGTCAGGCGCACATACAAGCAGTTTATTTTGCTTTCCTATCTAGCTGCTGATGTTTAGGCCTTTCTTAATTGTTCACCACTAATTTGTGTGACTGAGGTGATTGGAACGATAAATTTGACAGTCGTATGTCGAGAATTTGGGAGTAGTGTCACGTGATACATTTAAGTGTCTTTCCAAAGAGCCACTTGCGCCTTTTCCTGTCGCCCCCTCCCCCTCTCATCCGTTCCCCATTCAGTTACAGAGCAGTGATTTTAGCACGTGGTGCCTGTCTTCGAACTAGATCGTGCAGCACGGGATTTCGGCGCACTTATCGGGCCACTCCGCTTTGGTCGAGTCGGTTCTGTCCCGGTGCCCCAGCGACCGTGTTGGTGCACGTGTACTTCTGTGTTTACGTCAGTCGTCGGCAGAAGTTAGGTGAGCTGTTTGACCTCGCAGTGCGGGTCGTTTTAAATCCTATTGTCCGTCCCTGCCTTAGGCGCGTTTGTGGCTTGTTGTTTTTCTCTCTCGATAAATTGGTTGCTGGTTGTAGTAGCGCGTTGAATTATAAATTCCAGTTGTGTAGATTTGTGATTTCTTTTGCCTCTTTGCCGGATAAACGTCTTTGAAGTTTTATTTTCAAAAAAATCAACAGTTGATCCGGATATAAGTTTGTTACCAGGTGTGGTAACTTTGTCTTGGTTTCTTGGCACGCCTGTGCACAAGGGCAGTTGTAATTCAGTGATAATAAGCTTTTGCCTTGTCGATTTGTTGGCTAATTCCACGTAGTGTCGGAACTGGTTCATGATTGGACATTGTTTTCCATAGAGAAAAAGAAACCGTTGAGCTCCGACCACGCTTTCTGGCCAGCGGTTTTTGAAGACTGCTGTTCTCAACGCTCTGAAGTGTTAAAAACGTAACTGGGTTTGTTACGGATAGAATGGGTGGTGTCTGCGGGTGTCTGTCTGACTCTCACACAGAAATTATGGATGCATGCACGACTTTTCCAGTTCACATACACACACCCACTCACCCGAACATTGACAGCCAGGCAACAGAACAACACTTTCTTTTTTGTTTTATGCTGCCCGAGCCATCAGACAAACATATAATAAACGCAACAACATCAATAGTCGGCACGCCAACCACAAGGCGTAAACACATACTATATATATGTAAATATATATATATATATAGAGAGAGAGAGAGAGAGAGAGAGAGAGAGTAGAGAGATGACAGAGAGAGAGAGAGAGAGAGAGAGAGAGAGGCATGCATCTAAATGTTTTATTTCTGTTTGTATTTTTGCATGTGGGGAGATGTCTTTTCATGGAATGTTGGCGTTGGTGGGAGGGGTGACGGGGGTCCCACGGCGGTGGGTTGGGGAGGGAGTATGGAAGGAAAAAGAGAACAGTTCGCGGATGTGAGAACATCTGTGAACTGTTTTCAGTAGTTGATGATTGGATGCCTGGCCTCATTTTTGTCAGAAAGTCCCCCGAGGAAGACCTGAGGTCGAATATTGGGAAAAATTTTTATGAGTCTGTTGTTTTTTTTATCTTCACTTTATGTGCGTTTATATATATATATATATATATATATATATATATATATATATATATATATGTGGTGTGTGTGTGTGTGTGTGTGTGTGTGTGTGTGTGTATATATATATATATATATATGTGTGTGTGTGTGTGTGTGTGTGTGTGTGTGTGCGGGTATAAACTATTGTTAAAAATGAAGTATAAAAACCGACAAGCTTGTTTTGAGCCTCTTTTCCTCTTGCTATCATCAGGATATCCTCCCAGTGCACGCTGTCGCTCTTTTATAGCATGTGGTACCTAATTCCGTGACAATCTCATTCGTTGCACGTGTGGTCTGTGGTTCTTGTTGGGGTCTGTTCAGGTGGAGTGTACTAGCAAAGATTTCCATTTGTGCCTGCAATTGTTTACTATTTCTACTTTTGTGTTCAAATTTGCCAGGTGGGGTTTACATAATATTACCAGGCTGTGGAGCATATATATATATATATATATATATATATATATATATATATATATATTCAAGTACGCCAAACAGGGCGCACGACACAAATATATCTACACGTATATATAAACTCACTATATGCTATCACTGCTGGTTCTAACGACGAAGAAGGCGGCGAGGACGACGACGAAACGATGAAGAGGACGAAGACGACGAGACGATGAAGATGAAGACGTCTACAGCGTCAAGTCTGACACAGAACTGACAGAGCTGTGGCTCAAAGTCACAGCACACTCACGGCGTCTCTGCCGGCGACAAAGGGACAGTCTCACACAGGAGCTGTGGCTCACACATACAAAAAAAAAAACACAGAACTCAGCGACGGCCTATCCAACAGGTCGCTGGTTCGAAACTCAGGAGCGGCGCTCTGGCTTGGCAGCAGCGGCGTCTCCAGCCCAACTGGCTCAGTGGGTAGTCGGTCCCGGGCGCAGTGGCAGGTAGGGTAGTTATCGGCACTCAGGCCGACCTCTCCACGCCGACAAAAGGTGGAGAACAAGGGGGTAGTACGTGGCTACGGCCCCGACCCTCGTAAAGTGGCAGCCAACATATCAAGTCTCTGTCGCTCACTCTGGGAGCTTATTATCCATAGCATCAAAACTCTCCCTCTTCTCGCCAACCACATTGTAATAAACACCTTTTTTTCATCATGAAGTTCATAACTAGTTATGTCACAGAATAACAAAATCTTTTTTTTTTTGAAGACCACTTCCTTTACACACTCACTTTTATTCATGTTTTCCGACAGCATTTCGTTTTGTTACCCTATCCAGTCATAGGATAACAGAACACAGCAAATATTTTTCTTTTCTAAACCAAACCTTCACAGTGCGCTGAGGAAGTTTCAGCGCTCCTATACGGGAATACGGTTTCGGTTTGCTGTAAATAAACATTAAATGATAAATACCTGACTGCCACTAAAAACAGTTGGGTCCCTCTTCGGCCTTCTGGATAGTTGCGTTGCCGGAATCACTGCAGAGACTGCCTAACCGGTTCAGCTCACCCGGCTTTAACGGTCTGCAGGTGAGTAGCAGTCAGGTAAACTTTTCAACCGGCTTCCGGATGACTATCTTCCGGTTAGCACGGTTGCACAAAAATTTGTGACTGGCCGGGAAACGGTCCGTCACATGGGTATCTCCTTCGTTGGAATACAGGGGAAATAACTCGAGCTCTTAGCTAGTTATTGGATTTGGATACTCGGTGTTCATTTTGGTAAGAAGTTACTTTGCTTTACTTATTGAGCTTAGGCAGGGTTAAACGATTCAGTTCGTTGGGGCTAACTTAGTGTGGCAGTACTCTTTGGTGTAATTTAGTTCGTGGAAGCATTCTTTCTCTTCGAGTTCGAACGGTTTTGGGGATTGACTACACATAGTCATAAAGTCATACATTGTTGACTTTGTTTTTCTTCCCTTTGTCTTGTGAGACATACCTTAGCCTGTAACATACGGCTGGCGGTTTGTTGGTCGTGTTGGCTACACTTAGTCAAACAGTCGTGATTTTAGGACTTTGTCATTTCTCCTTTCCTGTTTTGGGGAATATTGTCACAGTTGTTGACTACCCTTACTCATAGTTACACTTGTGGAACCTTACTACTCCGTATTTTCTTTTCGTGGAAATATAGCTCCAGTTCAGTGGATTGGAGTTGTTGATATTTTGTGAGCTTACTCAGTTTTAGTTCACATTCTTGGACTTGAACTTTTGGGATTCTAACTTGGAGGAACTTGGACTTTAGAGGAAACATTGTTGGTTAGCCACTCTTGGTTCTTTGATTAGAAGAAGTACTTCCTCGTGGCGTTTTTTTTTTTTTATTAGGTTATGCGTGTTTCACTTACATCAAATCCCAGTGTCATTTTTTCATTCAGTATCTTTCAGTGAGTGTTGCCTTTCTCGGCGAGTGTGGGTTAACAATCGTGTTGGTGTTATCCCTATATGACTCGCTGATTTAAGATGGTGCGTTTCTCCCCTTTGGAAATTAGGGATAGTTCTGTTCAAATTTAGCGACTATTTACAGGACCTTGGGTTTATATCCACTTAATATCATCCTATACTGTTGACTTGTCGGTTCAAGTATTTTGTAACCTTCGGAGTAGTCGACTGTAGTACTGAGTGCGAAGAGAACACGCACGTGGGGGACCTCTGTGGGATTTCGTTCGTCAGGGCTCTACGTGGCTGTGTAAATTCTGTGCATCACTCTGTGATACGGTGACTTCGTGTGTCGTGCGGTGTGTGTTAAACGATGGAACACTTAGACGACGGGCGCCGGACCACGCGTTCTCTGACTCGTGGTACAAAATCCTACCGGGGATGGGAAGTCCCATGACTCAGGCGACGACTGGCCCTTCTACCCGGGTCGTGTTTTCTCTTCTGGTGGGACTCGTCCTCCAGCCACCGCAACTTCTACCACGATACTGGAAATGACCCCTCCTGGGCCACCCTCTCCTCCAAGGCGACCTCTGCCTACCCCCGTCTTGGGACTTCGTCCTCCGATGCCGTATCCTCGAGACGATTTCCGCTTTCGCCCTTCGCCTATGCCTCCCCTCCCGGACCAGCGCCCATGGATCCCCTCTTGGTGATGACGATAGAGAGGGAAGAGAGAGAGAGGCCAAAGAGAGAAGAGAAAAGGGAAGAAAGGGAGGCAAGAGAGAGAGAGAGAGCGGGAGGAGAAGAGACTGGAAAGGGAGGAGAGAGAGAGGCCAAGGAGAAAAGAGAGAAAGAAGAGAAAGAAAGAAGGTGGCAGCTGGAAATGGAGGAGAGGAGATTGGAAAGAGAATAGAGGAGATTGGAGAGAGAGGAGAAGGAACGGCGATGGAGAGAAGAGATGGAGGAAAGGAGTCTGGAGCGAGAGTCGAAAGAGAAGAGAGAACAGTTGGAAAGAGAGGCCCAGAAACAGAAAGAGTTGGACTTTGAGGCTCGTTTGGAGGAGGAAAGAGACAGACTCCGGGCGGAGCTGGTGCAACAGCTGGACGCGGCCGAGCGAGAGGGAGGCACAGTCTGTGGTTGCTTCCCGAGCATGGCTCTGTCCGCCGGGAAATAACAGATTTTCATCAGGGCGTGGATATTCCGGTGCTCCACCCATGCTACACATGCCAGTGCATAGTGCTAGCGACAACATAGACACATACATTGAGCATTTTGAGGCGGTAGCCGAAGCGTACCAGCTGACCGACCAGAGGAAGGCCCTCTACCTCATCAACAGCCTGACGGGAAGGCCAAGGAGGGGTTTGTTGTTATTCCACACTGAGCTTCCTATACGGAGTTAAAAGCGGCTCTTCGTCGGAGACTGCACATGACCTCCGAGTCCTGCAGAAAGCAGTTTCGCACGATGAGGAAACCTTCAGAGGAGACTTTTCACCAGTTCGGGGAACGGCTCCGGCGCACTATGGAATACTGGATGGAAGCCTCAGAAATGGAAACGAAGGACTGTTTCCTCCTGGAGCAACTTATGAACTCCGTATCCCAGGAACTACAGTTTAAGTTGGGTGAGGAAAAACCTAAGACATTCCCCAGGGCAATCGAGATAGCCGAAGCCTTCGCAGATGGGTTTCCAGAGGGTTGGAGTGCTCGATCCGTTTCTGCCACTGCATATTACCTATATAAGAGCCCCCCCCCCCCCCCCCCCCCCCCGTTCAGGTGTACTCCCACTTGACATTAGCTTTGCTGAAGAAAGAAACAGCCTTTTACTTGGCAAGTACGAAAGTCCCTGGGCACATACCATATAGTCTGAGAGACTTTCCAGTAATTGAAAGCACTGAATCAGTTGTAACAGTTCGCAAATGTACACAGATAAAACGTCTTAATTAAGAACAGTGTATGGCTCACACAAAGACTGTTTTAGTGTCTCAAACTCTGAGATCAGTCTCTTCACCTGTCAGCAATTACTTCTGAGGCAGCGGGTTCCTAGGTCTTAGTCTTGAGTTAAGGCCATGGATGAACACAGGTGTGTGTGTGTGTGTGTGTGTGTGTGTGTGTGTGTGTGTGTGTGTGTGTGTGTGCGCGCGTGTGCGTGTATGTGTGTGTGTGTGTGCGTGCGTGGGCGTGCCTGCGTGTGTGCGTGTGTGTGTGTGTGTGATGTGTGCGTGCGTGTGTGTGTGTGTGTGCGCGTGTGTGTGTGTGTGTGTGTGTGTGAGTGTGTATGCGTGCGCGCGTGCGCGCGCGCGTGTGTGTGTGTGTGTGTGTGTGCGCGCGCGCGAGCGCTCAATGTTTCCATGTAATGTTATCGTACGTGCACTCTGTCTCTGTGTCTCTCTGTCTTTGTCTCTGTCTCTGTCTCTCTCTGTGTGTGCTCTCTCTCGCGCTCAATCTCTCTGTGTGTGTGTGTGTCTCTGTGTGTGTGTGTGTGTGTCTCTGTGTGTGTGTTTTTTATTCATTTAAACTAAGTCTTTTAAAAGACTAGCCAGTTAGTTGTTATCAGTTTTCCAATGGGTTAGAATTGTTCGTTATCAAAATCACATACAGTGATTTCCATTAAGACATTTTTTCATGTAGATGCTGAACATCTTAAATTGTGAAGCATTGTCATTTCCGAAACACTTATGTTGATGATCAGTTCTGTCCAGGCTGCTACAGGTTTTGTTTATCTGTTATATGTCTGAATATGTTACACTTTTTTGGGTCTAAGTCACAGGTTACAAAATACTCTAACATTGAACATAAAGTCTTAATCTGGCAGTTGAGCATACAGTCATTTCCCTGTGAATAAACAAGCGTCCGTTCACCCGTAGAAATCCTTAAAAATGTGTCCCCTGTTTCGCACATTATTTCAT
>JADBJO010001799.1:336916-339416 GCA_016801955.1 Conus betulinus | reverse complement strand
CATGACAAGAGAAGGGCAGGTCCAGGACTAGGCCATGGAAATGACTAAAACGAAAAGTGTTGGACAAGGACAGCTGGACAACAGAGGGGTAAACAATAAAAACCTTTAGTCCCTGAGTGGCCAAATGACTCAGGACATTGTCGAAGCAACATGCGATAAGAAACGGTGGTAGGAAACTGCAATAAATCCGGAATCCCTGCCACCTCCAGTCAGCAATTATTGAGCTGAGAAGTCTGGTTTCTGGCAGTCTGGTTTCTGAGCAGTCTGGTTTGCAGCAGTCTGTGCAGTCTGGTTTCTGAGCAGTCTGGTTTCTGACCTGCAATCCCTCATCACGTCATGTTTCCCGCCAACATCTCGATCGACATCTCTCTCTCCTTTCGTTCAACCTGCCATTACTTCTACCATCATGGCGTGATCATTCATTATTGTTTGCCTCCTCTTTGTGCATGGTATGCGTGTCTCCTGCAGGTGAGAGAAGACCTGTGACCTTGGGCTGGGTCTTGACAGGGTCTAAGCTGTGGAAACAGTGGCACTGTGGGGACAGACATGATGGAGGGTGGATTTTGACCTCTGACAATTTATAGCCAAATCTGCACCAGTCTGTCAGCGGCGTGTAAATGAGGTTCAATGAAGTTGATTTTTTTTTAATTTCGGACTTCATATTTGTCGCATTATATTTTAACCTTTGGAAGAAAGTTTAACGTAAAATCATATTTAAACGTGTGAAATATGAACTTAAATTACAGAAAATCATGCCTCTCTCCCCTCTCTCTCTCTCTCTCTCTCTCTCTCTCTCTCTCTCGCTCTCTCTCTCTCTCTCTCTCTCGCTCGCTCGCTCGCTGGTTTGACTTTCTCTACCCCTTTCGCTAAAAATCGCCAGTCCACAACAAGTGAATGGAAAATGTACTTCTCATTAACTTCAAGGTCATTTAATTCATGTCATTATCTCTAACTCTTTGAATTGGTGCATATCATGATTTGGTTTGACTGTTGTGGATTAGAACTGTCAAAATGGAAATAGGTTTACAAAAGTGAAGACCAGGTTTAGGACTGGTTTCAAACAGCAGCGTAACAAAAACAAGATAAAAACAGTCCAGGTGACACAGCTGAAAGGACACAACAGCCATGAGAGCCCAGAAGCCCAGTACTGTGGCAGACCAGCAGGCTGCAGGCAAGGCTATGGACATGCCAGAAGACAGGATGACAGACTGGAAGATGTCTGGATGACAGTGAAGCAGATAATGATGACCTGGAGCTGCTGAGCCACCGCCATCACGTTATCAGATGACTCTCAACCACAGCATCGATACTACAGTAGACCGCAAGAAATGGTGGAAGTTAAGTCGGCGTTCAGATCAGCCTCTGATCACAATAAATCCCACCTCCCTGCCCCCTCAGTTCTGGAACTGCCAGGCAAAGCAGCGTGATTTCTGACCCTTAATGCCACCTCTTCACTTCCCCATCCCTCCCCTAAATCTCTGATCGACATCATTCCATTTTTTTTTTTCAATTGGCCGTCGCTTCCGCCGTCATGGCATGATCGTTTACCACTCGCGTCTGCTTGCTTCGGGTCTGCTGCCTGGCGTGGTTGTCTACCGCTTTAGAGAAGTGGGATCGATTTGTGCTTAATTGTTCTGGATACGGGCTTGTCAGGAGAAGTAGTTGTAACAGCTGGCTTGACGAAGACGAGCAGGAGTAGGTGAAGTGTGTAACTCAACCTGTCAGTGGCTAAATACATTAACTGAAAAAGAGCAATTAATGTATAAATAGAAAAAAAAATGAAATAAACAGGATCCACAATCAAACTACACTTATCTTTAAATTCAATTGATTTTTTTTCTTTGATGAATTTAAACTTTGTTTTAAAAGTATCCACAGTAAAAACATATTTTTGCATCAAAGTATTCACATTCAGTAAGACTATGTTCACTCAGTAGAAATTTGTGTCTCTACATTTGTAGCAAAAAGAACAAGGAACAACCAACCAAACAGACAAGAACGCAAAACAATGTGCTAGCTGCCTGACATAGATAACTACATCTTGACTCCACACTCCTCACTAAGGAAGGGGGAAGTCATCTCCTCACAGACACCATACCACGAAGACAGACAGTGCCAGATTCTTACTGAAGATGGATAAAGCCATTGATTCTCACCACCACTTGCCAGGTCTCTCTCAACATCAGTCACGTGCCACCAAACTGGAGGTACGAGGTACCACTACATTCAGCCGTCTACAGGAAAGGGGAGCATGAAGACCTAGCAACTGTACACATGTTCCTGGGACCTACGATTCTGTGTTTCATGCACGCTGCTGGAGTATATCCTGTCGACTCAGCCATACAACATCTTGAGCACAGTGGCACATATGTATGCTCAACAGCATGATAGTTATTATCAATGTATATTCGGTGGTACAACATTTGAACGAAAACGTCCTTGTATGAAAAAGTACAATTTGCTTTCCTCTAAATAATGTTCTGAGTGGCGTTCCAGTGCT
>JADBJO010001799.1:329416-331916 GCA_016801955.1 Conus betulinus | reverse complement strand
TCTCCTCTCTCTCTCTCTCTCTCTCTCTCTCTCTCAGGTTGGCAGGGACTCCAGTGTTAGTTAACCCAGAAAAAAGCTGTCACCTGACAAGCGGTCCATCGTGTCCCTGCAGACTGGAGCAAGACCCCAGGCAGTACAGTCTGCAGGCAATGACGTCATCAGTCGTCTTCACTGACAACCCAATCAGCAGCACTGGAAACTCCAGACAGCCAGAGAAGTTCTGTAGGTGACTAATGTTCCGCTCCTTCATTCGACACTTCTGTCTGTCTGTCGTAGATACACGAGAGGACTGACACCTATAACACGGTCGGGTGTTGTTTTAGGTCTTAGAGGATGAGACTTCGTTTGGTCTTGTTGATAAGTTGAGAATGACTCAGTTTTACTTTCTTTGTAGTTCCTCAAGTGATGCCAGAGAGTCCTGCTTCTGCCCTCCCGGCTCCCCTTCCTCCCCGACACACCATCACACACACTGCATATCACCCCGTTATTCCTCCTTGAAAAAAAAGGCAAATTTACATACTGTCTCGAAGTTAAGTCAAGGAAGAGAAAGTGACAATGCAAAACTATCGAATACTATCTGTAACGTTGTGCGTGTGCATCTGTCTGTCTGTCTGTCTGTCTGTCTGTCTGTCTGTCTCTCTCTCTCTCTCTCTCTCTCTCACACACACACCACACACACACACATGCACGCACGCACGCACGCACGCACGCACGCACGCACGCACGCGCGCTCTTGCACTCGCGCATGTCTCGTACTCATGCATTTGTGCGGGTGCGTGCGCGCACACACACACACAGACAGACAGACAGACACACACACACATATGCACACGCGCGCGCGCGCGTGCTCATGCGCTCGCGCATGTCTCGTACTCATGCATATGTGCGGGCGCGTGCACACACACACACACACACACACACACACACACACACACACACACACACACACACACACACACACACACACACACAGACACTTCCACCAACAATTCTGAAGTTTGCAGAAGCACTACGCCGACCTGTCTTTCTTTTACGATTTAACGAGAGGGGCACGCCTGTTGCTTTCAACATCCATTGACGATGGCTGCACTTAAACAGATCTTCCACTACCAGCTTTTCATTTTATCACAAGCTTCCTTTTCTCTCTCTCTCCTCTCTCTCTCTCTCTCTCTCTCTCTCTCTCTCTCTCTCTCTCTCTCTCTCTCTCCTCTCTCTCTCTCTCTCTCTCTCTCTCTCTCCAGTCGCTCTGCTGTGAGCAAACATTGAAAATGCTCTCCCACAGATTCAAAGTTTAGGATGGGGGCTCCTCAACACACTCCAGTGTCCTCTAGTGTCTCTTCCTACAGGATCCCATAGAATGTCCCTTTGGACCGCTCGTGAGGTAGGAGAACATGTGTACACGGCTGTGTGCAGGTGGCTGGAACAAGGGGAATGAACTTACTGCCATCGGCAGGGGGTGGGATGTAAAATATCGCTGAAAAATAGACGAAAACATCACCTTTAGCATATCGTATTGTTTTTTGATGCATTAGCAAGTGAAAAGTTTGGATCCCAAAAATGTACCCATATCTTATATGATATGTAACTGGATCTGACACCTTGTCACAGACTGACGTTTTGATTGCTCCATAGAAATATACACAGACACACACACACACACACCACACACACACACACACACACACACACACACACACACACACACACACACACACACACACACTCCACGACAGTAACTTCAAACGATTTCTCCTTTACTTGAACAGAGCTATGTCAAAACCTACAGAAACAAAAGTGCCCGCCTGACATCGATAGGGTCGTGGGTGTTGGTTCTTGGTACCATCCCCATTGACAAGGCCATCAACCACTCTTCCCCTCCCAGAGGCCACAATTCAGGGGAACATTTGTTCGAAGGGAACCTGGGCGATGGCTACTTTTCTTTTTCTTTCTTTTTTTTTTCCTTAGAGAAAGTAAAGACTGCAACCTCATGTGGGCTCTGGGTGTAAATTGACGGAAAGGTTGCAGTAGGACAGGGTGTATGACTCCTTTCTTTTTCATTCCACAGTCTTCTCTCTTACAGAATTCCTGGCGTTTTGCCCTCTTTCCTTCCACAATCCACCTTCTCTCTCCACCCCCTCCCTCCCTCCCCCGCCCCGATACCAATGCAACTACCATTCTCCACAACGACAGTTTGTCCAGTCAAGAACGTGGATGAAGATGTCTACACCGATCTCTCTCTCTCCTCTCTCTCTCTCTCTCTCTCTGTGTGTGTGTGTGTGTGTGTGTGTGTGTGTGTGTGTGTGTGTGTGTGTGTGTGTGTGTGTGTGTGTGTGTGTAAGAGACTCCAACCTTAGTTAAATCAGAGGATTAGACTGAGTTGGGCGTTGATGGTGAATTGTGGATTATTCAAATTTCAAATCATCGAAAGATTCTTGAATTCTGTGGAAAAAAAAAATTGAGTTAGGCTTTCTCTTGATGGTTTGGAATACACTGGTCTGAC
>JADBJO010001799.1:306916-314416 GCA_016801955.1 Conus betulinus | reverse complement strand
ATTTAATTATGTATTTGTCTCAAATAGATATTGTCTCTATCTCTCCTCCTCCTCCTCCTCCTCCTCCTCCTTCCTTTTAGTCTTCTTTCCCGGTTCTGTTTTCATTCATTCATTCATTCATTCATTCATTCATTCATTCATTCATTCATTCATTCATTCATCTCTCTCTCTCTCTCGCTCTCTCTCTCTCTCTCTCTCTCTCTCTCTCTCTCTCTCTCTCTCTCTCAGTGTTTTTTGTCTGATGTTTCACTACTTTAATGGTGTTTGTCTTGCCTATGAAGACCATTAGGTCGAAACGTGTAATGTCTTTGTTCTATTCAAGTGGTAGTCGAGTAATTCCACCAATTCTGCTTTTTTTTTCTCTGACTTTATTTCCTATCGTATTTTGAAACTAAAGTTTTGTGAAGAAATCATCTGCGTGTAAAGTTTAACATTGACAGCTTTGCACTTTCTTTTTTTTATTTTTGTTGTGGGCAAATAAGACAGTTTTCACCCGTGGAAAACGTTTCAAATATGTCTCCAATTTTGGATGTCATCTCGTGTCATCCCAGTGTTCTAGTCTAAAATCTTGTAAATAATCTTTTACACAGTGCTATCGTTCTTTTATCGCATGCCCTCAATCACTTCATTTTACATTCCATCCCGCCATCCCATCCCATACCCACCCACATCTCTCTCTCTCTCTCTCTCTCTCTCTCTCTCTCGCTCTCTCCTTCTCTCTCTCTCTCTCTCTCTCTCTCTCTCTCTCTCTCTCTCCTCTCTGTCTCTCTCTCTCTCTCTGCGTCAAGGGGCAGGGACTCCAGTCTTAGTTAACCCAGAGAAAAAAGCTGTCACCTGACAAGCGATCCATCGTGTCCCTGCAGACTGGAGCAAGACCCCAGGCAGTACAGTCTGCAGGCAATGACGTCATCAGTCGTCTTCACTGACAACCCAATCAGCAGCACTGGAAACTCCAGACGCCAGAGAAGTACTGTAGGTGACTAATGTTGTGTCCCTCCATTCCTTACTTCTGTCTGTCTGTCTGTCTGTCTGTCTCAGGTGAAATAGGGTCCTGACAAATCCAGCTCTGTAAGGTTTTTTTATTGTATGTCTCAGAGCACTGGGCATAACTTGGTCTTGCTGGTGAGTTGTGGATTGTGTGTCTCTCTTGCTGGTGAATTGTGGATTGAATGTCTCTCCTGCTGGTGAGTTGTGGATTGTATGTCTGTCTTGCTGGTGAGTTGTGGATTAGTCAAGGTTTTTTTACGTTCTTTAAAAGAGCTTTCCTTTATGTGAAAGATCTAAATTTGAATTTTGGGCTTCACGACTTGGAATACATTGGCCTGTCTGCAACCTAAAGGCTGGTCTAGGTTGCAGGCCCAATTCCTTTGCTAACAGAAAGAAATCTTAGGTTTTGATACGCATCTATAAGGCAAAGATATACCATACAAAAACAAACAAACAAAAAAAAAATACACAACCAAACAAAATCGATCTTGGGGCATTTCACAGGCCTGCTTTATTTGCAGCATTTTTCAAAAGTGATGATGGTTGTTGAAATAGGCGATGCTGCATCCTCCACGCCCGTTGTTCAGTAATAATGCTATAATACGTCACAGCAATAACCAAGGCCTCCCTACAAATTGAACTCTCTCTCTCTCTCTCTCTCTCTCTCTCTCTCTCTCTCTCTCTCTCTCTCTCTCTCTCTCTCTCTCTCTCTCTCTCTCTCTCTCTTGCACGTCGTATACTCTACCAATGGATGTGGGGTGTGGGGTTACGGGAGATGATTTGAGGTGGATGTTGCCGATTCTTGTCTTATTCATGTAAAGCTTACTCGTTGTCTAAAATCCCTTTTTAGGCAAAAAGTAATCAGAAAAATCCCCTGTAATAAGACACACTGGGGATGGAATGAGAGTAAGGAGATAAAAAAAAAACAAACAAACAACACAAAACCCACACCCTTGACTGACTATTGATACGTTTGTGTATTCTATTTCCTTTTCATCACTGTTATCATTCCTGATTCTACAACGAAGTAATGATTGTCCTCCCTAGAAAAGCTTTCTAACTGGCATCCTGTGTAGGTTAGATCAGGAGAGGTACCAAGGAATGCCCACTGGAGCGAGTCAACAGCAGTGCAGTGTCTTCTCTAATGAGTTTCTTGATGACGACCAGATATTGTTTCATTCTTATGGGCTGCTCGGACTGTGGCTGGAGAACAAGCCCGGGTCGTGGCTGTTGGTGGGGGGAAGTCAGAATAATCAGTGTGGGAGTGATGCTGGTGGGATGGCAGAAGACGTGAAAGATTAAATTTTAAAAAAAGTGTTCATTAAGATGCAGGTGAGGATTTCACTCAGAGGATGCCATGGTTGCCTTGGAAATGCGAAGAGATATGGCGGTTGATGGCTCCCCCCACCCCCACCCCCCCCTCCTTCCCTCTCCACCCTCATCCCCGTCCATCTTCACTGTCTTGTCCATCCTTCATTTCCGAACTTTTCTTCATTCCTTTGAGCTTTGTGTTTCCTCTCAGAGAAATATGACTGCCTCTCTCCTCTTTGGAGCTGCTCTCTCTCTCTCTCTCTCTCTCTCTCTCTCTCTCTCTCTGACTCTCTCTCTCTCTGTCTCTCTGTCTCTGTCTGTCTCTCTCTCTCTCTCTCTCTCTCTCTCTCTCTCTGTCTGTCTGTCTGTCTGTCTGTCTGTCTGTCTGTCTGTCTGTCTCTGTCTCTGTCTCTGTCTCTCTCTCTCTCTCTCTCTCTCTCTCTCTCTCTCTCTCTCTCTCTCTCTCTCTCTCTCTCTCACTGTGTGGAAGGAAACCGATGAAGTCTCTGATAAATTTCCCACACGACGCTCCGTCAGTAATGACATTATCAGCCAGAAATCTCAAACATTTTCTTCATACCAGTGCATTAGAAAAATAACTATCGAGGTTGACCATTTAAAATCCTGCGAAGAAAAGAGTCGTGCTACTCCGGAAGCTTGCAATCCAAATATCTTTTACAGCTGATGAGTATGCATGGCGTCTTTACAGAATTAAATTGATTCAAACAATCAAGATATAGAGGTTTAGATGGTCTAGACAGGTAAACATTAAAAAAAAAGTTGTTTATTATTATTACTGTTTTACTTCAATTTGTGATCTCTCCGTCGATAAACCTGTTTTGTCTGCCGGTTTTTTTTTTTAAACTGTTGTGGCGAAGAAAACGCAGCGTTGGGATAAAGCCGGAGCAGGACCATGCTAAGTGCATCAGTTATAACGATGATGACTCAACATGATCAACACATTCAACACTGCGACCCATACCACTTTCCAACCCTCTTTTTTTTTTTAATTTATTTTTTACATTAGATGTTGTCTCTCTGAACTTTTCCATTCCCATCGCTGATGGACTGAAGGCCTTCTCTTATTTTAACAAACGGCTCCCTAACCAACAACACCCACCTACAGCTACGCTGCTTAGGCTTCCAGAATCCATTCTCCCCTTCAACATCTTTGCATTCAACAATCACACTTTCTCGCAAGATCAAGGGACAGAGCGTCCAACGAAAAGCGTGTCTTTCTTCAGCAGGTCTTTTTTTTTTTCAAGTCCCACCAATAGTCATGAAGGTGGGAAACACAAACAGGTGATCGATGGTTACGATGTACATGACGTGGAAGATGCACAGTGAGATAAGGGATACAACTGAGACTGTAATATAAACTATGGTAAGAGAGGGGGGGGGGGGGAGGGGGGGGGGGGGCGAAGGAAAAACTTGCAACACTCTTCTCCTCCATCTCTCTCTCTCTCTCCTCTCTCTCTCTCTCTCTCTCTCTCCTCTCCTCTCTCTCTCTCTCCTCTGTGTTGTGTGTGTGGTGTGTGTGTGTGTGTGTGTGTGTGTGTGTGTGTGTGTGTGTGTGTGTGTGTGTGTGTGTGCGCGCGCGCGCGCGCTATGTATTGTATTGTTGTCGGCATTGTTAACCAAGACGTCGATCTTGATTCAGATTATGTTGAAGACTAGAATACGTGGAATACTTCTTTCTTTTTGTAGTTATACATTTATTTCTCAGAGAGAGAGAGACAGACAGACAGACAGACAGAGGTGGCTTGAGAGAGAGAGAGAGAGAGAGAGAGAGAGAGAGTGAGAGAGAGAGAGAGAGAGAGAGAGAGACTAGACAGACAGACAGACAGACAGACAGACAGACACATTTGGCTTGTGTGTGTGTGTGTGTGTGTGTGTGTGTGTGTGTGTGAGAGAGAGAGAGAGAGAGAGAGAGGATGAGAGGATCCCGAGAATGTGGATGGCGGTGGGGAGGATGATGCAGGAGGGGGTAGGGGTGAGGGGGTAGGGGTGGGGGAGAGAATGACGGGTCACCAGAACACAAATCTCCCGCAATCTTCTTCAAGTGTCCTTCAAGGAAAACTCGCATTTCAACCCTCACGGAGCCATAACCAACTTTACGTCAACTGCCGACCCCCCCCCCCCCCCCCCCCAACTTCCCCTCTTCCTTCTTTCTCCCCTCTCCCCCATCTTCACCATCCCCCTTCCCCCCATGACACCCCCCAATCCCCATTAAAAAAAAATACCCCTAGAGGGGCGCACCGACTCAGAGAGCCAATCACGACCCGCCAGGACTTTCCCTCCGTCTCCCAGGATTAGCCAATCACGCTTCTTCACACAGTGAGTCACTAGGCGACAGCGGCCATGTTTCCAGCAGCCGTCAAAGCGACCAATCAGTTAATTAGAAGAGATCGCTCCACGTGTCAAGCCAAGTCAAGGCGGGAGGGGGAGGGGAGGGGGGGGGGAGGAAAGAGACCTTCTGTCTGGGGCTTGTTCAAATTTCATGAGCAAAATAAAAAAAAAAAGAGAGGAAGGGTGTTGGGGGGGGGGGGGGGGAGCAAAGTGTAGAAGATGTTGTCAGACCCGGTGTCCCCGGAGAGGGCGAGAGAAAGGCCATTAAAATGCATCTGGAGAGCCTGTAATGAGCGGGGGGTAATGATGATGAAGAAGAACCTGCCGCCGCTGTGGTCGTCATTTGCATATTAATCGGTAACTTAATTCGTGCCTCGGATGCCTAAGTTATTGCGTTGCGGGTTTCGAGTGCACCCAGTGTGGATGGTGGGGAATGGGGGGGGGGGGGGGGGGGGGGAGGGAGAAGGGTGATGGTGGGGGGTTGAGTGTCATTTTATGCAGCCTAGTCAATGGGGCGTATTTCATTCTGAACTTCTGGTGGGAGAGTCTGGGGAGTGTCATAGCGTGTGGGGGGTAGACGGGTGACGGTGGGGGTAAGGGTGAGAGAGAGGCGGAGGGTGGGTGGGATTGGGTGAGAAGGAGCGGGGTTGGAAGGGAGAGGGAGGGAGGGGGATGGGGGGGGGGGGTCTGGGGTGAGGAGGACGTGAGAACGATGTCAGGTTATGGTAATGGTTGCCTTGATACTCTTTGTCTGGCCGTCTCTCTCTCTCTCGCTCTCTCTCTCTCTCCTCTCTCTCTCTCTCTCTCTCTCTTCTCGCTCTCTCTCTCTCTCCTCTCTCTCTGTGGAGACGCAGGACAGACAGACAAAGGACCGGTGGGAGAGAGGGTTTTGTTCGAAGATGAACAATCAGAAAAAAAAAGGGGGGGGGGGGTGCGGGTGGGTGTAGGGAGCGGTGTGGGGGCAAGGAGCGTCCAGTGGCCGGGAAGAAGGGATGGGAAAAAAGAATGGGAGGGGGGGGGGGGGGAGACCACCATTTGGATATGGGAAAGGTGCACACATACATACACGCCGCCACACACCAGCACCCACACACACACACACACCACTCGTTGAACTCAGACGTACATACACGCGGACTCGGACACACATAAGGCAGTCAAACAGCTATACAGACCAGACAGACAGACACAGACAGACAGACCAGGACAGACTAGACCGACAGACAGACCAGGACAGACAGGACAGACAGACAGCCAGACAACCAGCCCAGAAAGACCAGACCAGACAGCCAGACAGACAGACAGACCGACAAGACAGACTAGGACAGACTAACAGAGACAAGACAGCCGACAGACAAGCAGAGCAGACAAAGATAGCCCAGACAGACAAGACAGACAGACAAGCCGGCCGGCCGGCCACGGCAGTGGCACAGAGGTCAACCAACCTATCAGTAACATCCCCAACCCACCCCACCTATACCCCCACCTCTCCGTATCCCCTCTCCCACCCCCTCCCCCCCCCACACCCCCCCACCCCACCCCCCCCACCCCCCCCCACCCACCCACACACACACTCCTCTTTTTATTCTCTTGTCTCTGACGCTGGGGAAATGGAGAAAAGAAAAGAAAGAGAGAGAAAAAAAAAAAAAGCGAGCAAAGCAGAAAGAGAAGGGAACCCAAACACAACAGCAGCACTACAAGGGGCGGAGTGGACAGAGAGAGGGGCCCCCACACACACGCAGGCCCACCACCAAGCTACCGCAACACACACCCCACCACACACGACACACACACGTAGAGCCGGCTCACCAGGCCCTGCCCTGACGCTTAGTGCTGTTACACAGACGACTGGCCCATGGTTCCATCCTCACAGCCATCCTAACTTACACACCGACACAAGACATAGACACAATCGTTCGCGCGCACGCACAACAACAAGCCCACACACAGGCGCGCGCGCGCGCGCACCACACACACATAGCACCCACAGAGGCGCGCGCGCGGTGCGCGCACACACACTACACACACACACACACACACAACACCAAGGCCACAGTGCACACACGAGGTGCGCGCGCCCACAAGAAGGACTCATATACGCACACACACACACACACAGAACCACCCAGACCACACACACACACCACACACACCACACCACACACACACACACACACCCACCACACCACGCACACACCACACTTTACATGCATCACACACACGCGCGTGCGCGCGCACAACACCCACCCACACACAACTCTCTCTCCGCCTCTCTCTCTCTCTCTCTCTCTCTCACACCACACACACACACGTTAGCTCACACTTCCCTTATTAGCACCCTCAAATTCCTTTCATCCCCCCCCCACCTCTCTCTCTCTCTCTTCTCTCTCTCTACTCCTCCTCCTCCTCCTGCTCCTCCTCCTCCTCCTCCCTCTCTCTCTCTCTCCTACTCTTCCTCCTCTCTGTCTCTGTCTGTGTCTGTCCTGTCTGTCTGTCCTGTCTGTCTGTCTGTCTCGTCTCTCTCTCTCTCTCTCTCTCTCTCCCTCCTCTCATCTCTCTCTCTCTCTCTCTCTCTCCTGCTTTAATCCCGTCATATTTCTCCTGTGTCTGTTTCATTCGCTGGAAACCTCATTTTGAGCAGTCAGTGTTGACGACGGTTGATAATACAGATTCACAGGAAGAGCATCGTCTTCACTTCAGAACCTTGCCATCTTTGTGTTAGTCCCTATCAGCTATCAGAGGTTGCTAGTGGCCGCTTTCTGATGACACGTCAGGTGAAATTCGTAGAACACGGCTTATACAATGTTGGAGGACTTCGTTGACAAGGGGTTGGCCAGCAGCTGGAAACGAGGC
>JADBJO010001799.1:276916-291916 GCA_016801955.1 Conus betulinus | reverse complement strand
AAAAAATGATCAACGTTATGGAAGTTAAGATTCAGATTGCTCCTCTCTCTCTCTCTCTCTCTCTCTCTCTCTCTCTCTCTCTCTCTCTCTCTCTCTCTCTCCCTTTCTCTGCTATTAATACACACACACTGGTGTTGCTGCTGGTGGTGTTTGTTCTGTGTGCTGCTCCTGTTATTGCTGTCCACAGCATTGTGTCTCATTTTCTTTTCTTATTTCAGTTTATTCTTCCTTTAGTTTTTCTCTTTTTTTTTCCTGTTTATTTCTTTCTTTCTGTTTTTCTTTCATTTTTGGGGGTCTGTTGTCTGTCATTTTCTTTCGTTCTTTCTGTTTGTAATTTTTCTTCCATTTTTTTTCATATACGGATGCAAGACGTCTCCCGACTAAAGCGTATCTGGGGACATTGATTATCACCCAGTTTATTTACAGTTGCTCTCCATTCCGAGAGAACATGGCCGTGGTTGAAACTTCTCAACATCAGTCTCTACTGATTCACCCGACATCCCTGCCATTACAAGTACATGGACCAAGTGTATGCATCGATGAGTGACGAGAGTCAACAGTTGGGTTCATTAAATGATTTTTTTCAATACCGTTTGGATTTTTTGTTTTGGTGTTTGTTCACTTTCTTGTGATATGTATGTTGAATGGTGACTTAGATTGAAAGCAAAGTATTGGTTACTTCATGATCGCTTTTATCAGTCCTTGCAACATCGCAATAACACCTTGTCTGACCAGTAAGAGATCATTACAGCTCATGCCTTCACCCATCCCTTAAGCCTCTCTCCCTCTCTCTCTCTCTCTCTCTCTCTCTCTCTCTCTCTCTCTCTCTCTCTCTCCATGAGAATGTATGCATATATGCTAATTGTCAGACGTATGAATGTATGCATTTCCATGAATATCTGTGCTCTCTCTCTCTCTCTCTCTCTCTCTCTCTCTCACTCACACACACACACACACACATATACACGCACGCATACACACACACACACACACACACACACACACACACACACACACACACACACACACACACACGCACACACCCCAAACCAATAGACTGAGGAGGATTGAAGAGTCCCAGCTTCCTCTGAATGGAGGAGAAACAGTTCCCCTTTATTAATCGCCTTTTGATGGACTCCCTTAGGATAGTCCCCAACGCCTTTCCGCTTTCGGCACGCTCACATTTGCAACGTAGAATCACTTCCTTTCGGCCAGTGGGTGGGAGTACCTGCGAGTTGCCTGACAAGGGCATGGTTGTGGTTAATTCTCTTCCAGATCGTGACGATCGGGTGTTTGTTACGGCAGATTAATTGTCTGTTTGTTTGGTTCTTTCTCTGCGGCTTCAAAAGCCTTGAGAAAGCTCGTGTGTATCGAACGATTTGCTGTTGTGCTTGTTGTGAAAATGGGATGTTAATTTGAAGAATGGCCAACGTTACGCAAGTGAAGACTAGGATCTCTCTCTCTCTCTCTCTCTCTCTCTCTCTCTCTCTCTCTCTCTCTCTCTCTTGATTCCATGACTCTTCCTCTCCCTACTCACACATTGCTGTTGCAGCTTTTTCTGGTGTTGGTGTTCTGTGTGCTACTCCTGGTGTCATTGTTGTCAAAAGCTCTCCATGCAAATGTATATATGGTATGTCTTTGTACCTCCTTTTCTTCTTTTGTACCTCCTTTTCTTCTTTTGTTTCTGTTTCTTCTTCCTTCATCTGTTCTTTTTTTTCTGTCTTGTTCTTTCTTTCTGTATTTCTTTCATTGTTTTCTTTCTGTCTGTCTTTTTCTTTCATTTCTTTCTTTCTTTCTTTCTTTCTACCATTCTCTTCCATTGCCTGATTCACATCCTGGGTTGCAGAGACAAGATGTTGCCTGCGTGATGGTGTGTCTGCGGACATTGATATTATCTAATGTAACATGGGTGCTTTCCTTCCGAAAAAAACATGGCAGCAGTTTGAAACGATTTCAAAAGCACTCATTACAACTTTACCTGAGAGATCTCTGCCATAATTCTTCTGTGCATAGTACTAATTGATGCAGTAATGACTGACGGTTGTTAAAGTCTTTGTTCATGGAAGAAATTTTCAAAACAGTTTGAATTTATGCCCAGTATTTGTTCACATCCTTGTGACATGGACAGTCTGAATGGTCATTTGGATTGAGAGCAAAGTATTGGTAATGTCACGATCGCTTATATCAACACCCTTCTCTGCTTATATCAACCCTTCTCTCTCTCTCTCTCTCTCTCTCTCTCTCTCTCTCTCTCTCTCTCCTCTCTCTCTGAACATGTATGCATGAATGCTGATTGTAAGATATATACCCATGCAGGTCTATGGACATATTATGCATTTCCATGCGTATCTGTGCTTTCCATCTCTCTCTCTCTCTCTCTCTCTCTCTCTCTCTCTCTCTCTCTCTCTCACACACACACACACACACACACACACACACACACACACACACACACACACACACACACACACACACACACACACACACAGCACGCTCACCATGAACCAATAGACTGAGGTGGGATTAGAGCCACCGAGCTCTCCCGAATGGGAGGAGAAACACTTCCCCTTATATTAATCGCTGTTTGATGCACTCCTTTGGGATAGCCCCCTGAGGGCCAGTTCTTGGAATAAATCTGCAGGGGACTAAATTATAATTGGCTAATGAACTCCAAGGATAAGTAACTGAGCACCATTCCAGCAACTTACAGAGCAGCTTGGTGTTGCAAAGACTGCAAGAACTATTTAATTATAAAAAAAACTTGTTCTTCTGTCTTAGAGTGAAGAAATAGTGGGAGATAAGCATTCATATCTGCAGCGGCAGTTAATTCTGCCTAACTAACAGTATGTGCTTGAGAAGGTGAGTGCGGAATAATAAATGCTTCTCAAATGAGTCTTCAGCAAGCTTATAGTCTCCAAGGAGGAGACACTCTCCACTGGGGAGGAAACTCACTAACATATAACTCCTGGTCAGATATATATATATATATATATATATATATATAGATATATATATATATATACATACACATACATACATACATACATATACATGTGTGTGTGTGCACTGTCCCTCATTTTCTTGTTTTGTTTCGGTTTCTTTTTTCTCTTTCTCTTTCTTTCTATTTCTCTATCTTTATTTTTCTTTCTTTCCCATTAGTAACATCACGATCACTGTATCAATCCTTGCTGAATCGGAATATCATCATCGTCTGACCACAGAGAAATCACCACAACCACTATGCAGCCTTCTCCACCCCTTCTGCCTCTGCACTCTCTCTCTCTCTCTCTCTCTCTCTCTCTCTCTCTCTCACACACACACACACACACACACACACACATACGTGCGCGCGCACCATGAACCAATAGACTGAGGTGGGATTAGAGCCACCGAGCTCTCCCGAATGGGAGGAGAAACATTTCCCCTTCTATTAATCGCTGTTTGATGGACTCCTTTGGGAAAGCCCCCCTCCCCCCTTTCCACTTTCGGCCACGCTCACATGTGCCGCATGGAATCACTTCCTTCCGGCCACAGACATTCCCAGGGGAGGTAAGTGGGCGGGAAAAATGGAGAGTTGCCTGACCAGAGCATGCTTTGCTGTTAATTCTCTTTCAAGATCGTGACAATCGGGTGTTTGTTACCACAGATTAATTGTCTATTTGTTTCTTTGTTTGTTTCTCTGCTAGTTGAAAAGCCCTTGAGGAAGCCGGTGTTATCAAACGATTTGCTGTTGTGTTTGTGGGTAAAAAAGGTAATGTTAATTTGAAGAATGGTCAACGTTACGGAAGTGAAGATTCAGATTGCTCTCTCTCTCTCTCTCTCTCTCTCTCTCTCTCTCTCTCTCTCTCTCTCTCTCTCTCTCTCTCTCTCCACTGGTTACATGATTCTTCTTCTTCCTCTTACCACTACTTAAACACTGTTGTTGGTGTGTCGGTGTTATGTGTGTTGCTTACGTTGTCATTGTTGTTGACAGTTCTCCAAACGAACGCATATATTGTATGCACTGTCCTTCCTCTCTCTCTCTCTCTCTGTCTCTGTCTCTCTCTCTCTTTCTCTCTCTCTCTCTCTCTCTCTCTCTCTTTTCTCTCTCTCTGTCTCTCATATATATATATATATATATATATTGATGGAAGAATGTTAGCCTGCACTTTTCCCCCACTACTTAATTGTTCAGCATTATATATATATATATATATATATATATATATATATATATATATATGTGTGTGATAAACAATAAGTTGTCAACACCGCCCATGGAGTTCATTTTTTATCCAAGCTTTCGCCAAAATGCTTCTTCAGGAACCAATGCTACTTACATCTCCTTAGCAGCGATGACATTAATACTATTGACGTCATAGTAGACTACATCAATAAAAAACGACGTCACATTTTCTTTTTTTACTGTATTTTCACCTTTCACCACACCCTGTACCTATCCCCCCACTATATCTTGCAGAGTCCACCTTCCACAGCAACCTGCAGAGTACACCCCTCCACTGTACCCTGCAGAGTCCACCATTCAATGCACCCTGCAGAGTCCACCATCCACTGTACCCTGCAGAGTCCAACCTCCACTGTACCCTGCAGAGTCCACCATTCAATGCACCCTGCAGAGTCCAACCTCCACTGTACCCTGCAGAGTCCAACCTCCACTGTACCCTGCAGCGTCCACCATTCAATGCACCCTGCAGAGTCCACCTTCCATATATATTTTGTTTTGTTTTGTTTTGGATATATATATATATATATATATATATATATATATATATATATATATATATATATATATATATATACATGTTGCGTGTGTGCACTGCCCCTCTTTTTCTTGTTTGTTTCAATTTCTTCTTTTTTTTCAGTTTTTTTTCCCCTTCTACTTCTCTGTCTTTCTTTTTCTTTCTTTCCCATTAGTGACTTCACGATCATTAGTAACTTGTATCAATCCTTACTGAATCGGAACATCATCATCGTTTGACCACGAAGAGATCACTACAACCAGTATGCAGCCTCTCCACCCCTTCTGCATCTGCTATCCTCTCTCTCTCTCTCTCTCTCTCTCTCTTCGATCTCTCTCTCTCTCTCTCTCTCTCTTTCTCTTTCTCTCTCTCTCTCTCTTCTCTCTCTCTCTCTCTCTCTCTCTGTCTCGCTCTCACTGTCTGTCTCTGTTTCTGTCTGTTTCCTCTCTCTCTCTGTCTATCTATCTCTCTCTTTTCCCTCCCCTCCACCTCCCCCCCCCCCCCCCCCGTCCCCATCTCTCTGTTCGTGACGTTGAGTATGTATGCCTATATGCTATTCTAAGATTTATTATCATGTAGGCCCATCTGCATGTCATGCATATCAATTAATATATTATGCTCTTCCCCCCCCCCCCTCTCTCTCTCTCTCTCTCTCTCTCTCTCTGTGTGTGTGTGTGTGTGTGTGTGTGTGTGTGTGTGTGTGTGTGTGTGTGTGTGTGTGTGTGTGTGTGTGTATGCTGTTATGAGCATGCATACATGCTAATGTTTAAACATCCGCTTGTAGGCCTACGTACATATGCATTTCCCTGAGTAAATTCTTGTTATCTCTCTCTGTCTGTCTGTTTTCTCTGTCTCTGTCTCTCTGTCTGTCTGTCTCTGTCTGTCTCTCTCACCACACTCAACCACTCTCTCTCTCACACACACACACCACACGCACACACACACACACACACACACACTAACTCCTGAATAGACTGAGGTGGGATTAGAGCCATCCAAACGAGGGAAAACCATTTTCCCCTGCTATTAATCGCTGTTTGATGCGCTCGCCTTGGGACACCCTCCCACTCCTCTCCACTTAAAGCACGCTCGCATGCGCAACATGGAATCACTTCCTTCCGGCCACAGACAACCCCAGGGGAGACAAGTGAGTCGGCAAAAATGGCGAGTCGCCTGACCAGAGCATGGGTTTGTGGTTATTCTCTTCCAGGGATCGTGACAATCGGGTGTTTTGTTACCACAGATTAATGGTCTGTTTGGTACCACCAGGATTAAATAGTCTGTTTGTTTGTTTTGTCTCTCAACCTGCCGGAGAGCCTTCGGAAAGCTGGTGTATGAAATGATTGCTGGAAAATTGTTTCGCGGGTGGGGCGGAAACGGGATGTACGGTTGCAGAAGGAAAGTTTGGATGGCTCTCTCTCTTCTCCCTCTCTCTCTCTCTCTCGCTCCCTCTCTCTCTCTCTCTCTCGCCTCATCCTTCTTCTTTTCTTCTTCTTCTACTTCTTTTCTTCTTCTTCTACTATTACTCACACCATTTTGCGGATTTGTCTGCTTCATGTTGTTCCATTGTGTTAAAACAGTTATCCAAGATCAAACAGATAATATCATTTGTATCGTGCTCATTTTCTTCTTCTATTCTGCGTCTTCTTCCTTTTCTCTGTCTCTCTTTCGTCTGTTCTTCTGTCTCTCCTCTCCTCCTCTCTCTCTCTCTCTCTCTCTTATCTTCTCTCTCTCTCTCGGACTTGCATGACGGTATTGTAGCATATGATGTGCCCTAATTGTCAACCCGACACCACACAATGGAGGCCCTATGTAACATTATCATACATTTCTTATGACCAACATTAGATGCGGCTTCTCCTCTCTCTCCTTCCTCTCTCTCTCTCTCTTCTCTCTCTCTCACACACCAAAACAACCCCACACACTACACAACACACACACACACACACACAACCACAACACGCACGCAACGGCCGACGCACGCTCACCACACCACACACACAAACACACCAACACACACCCAAACACGCACACACACCACACACACACAACACAAACTCCTGAATATTAAGGATCTGAGGTGGGATTAGAGGCCATCCAAACGAGGAAAACCATTCTTTCCTGCTATTATAGCTGTGGGTGGGGTTGATGCAAAAGCTCCCTGGGGACACCCGCCACTCTCTACACCTTAAAGCACGCTCGCTCTGCGCCGCAACATGAATCACTTCTTCCGGCCACGACAACCCAAGGGGGAGACTATCGATGTTTCGCGCTTTTGTGAGCGGCAAAAAAAAAAACACAACAACACAAAAAAAAAAAAAAAAAAAAAAAAACAAACATGGCGACGAAACGTAAAAAAACAATTACGTCGCCTCCTCTCCTCTGACCAGAGATGGTTTGTGGTTAATTCTCTTCCAGGGATCGTGGACTAATCGGCGGGGGTGTGGGGTCGTAGGGCGGGGGTGTTCGGGTGTGGTGTTTGTTTCCAACAGATTTAATGGTATGTTGGTTACCAAAAGATTAATAGTCTGTTTGGGTGTTGTCTCTAACCGGCCGGAAAGAGCTTTCAAGAAAGATGGGTTGGGGTTGTTGGTGTTTCGTTTGTATTTGAAATGATTTGATGGGATTGGTAACAATGTTGGGGACTGTGTGTGTGGTGTGAATGGATGATTGAAATTCACTGTGGATGTGGTATGTGTGATGGTTTGAACATGGGATTGTTAAGTTGCAGAAGTGAGATTTTGGGATTGTGCTCTCTCGATCTCCCTCTCTATTCTTCTATCCATCTCTCTCTTCTCTCTCTCTCCTCTTCATTCGTCTTCTTCTTCTTCTTTAATTTTTCTCTTTTTTTTCTTCTACATTACTCACCACAATCGCTGGCTTGTACGGACCATGTGTCATTGGTCTGTTAACAGTTATACAAGCAAACAGATCAGATAATTTGTATCGTGCTCATTTGTTCTTCTTCTTTTTTCTTCTTCTTCTTATTTCCTTCTTTATTCAACTCATTCTCTTGTCCTGTCTGTATGTCTACTTCTCTCTCTCTCTCTATCTCTATCTCTCTCCGCCTCCTCTCTGAGGACTTCCCAGGAGCTAGTTGTCAGCATATATTGTAATTGTCATACACACACATGGAGGCCTATGTACTCATCAATACATTTCTATGGAACCACATTAGTATCTCTCTCTCTCTCTCTCTCTCCTCTCACCCAACCCCCACAACACACACACACACACACACCAACCACAACCCACACACACACAACACCACCACACACGTCACCACGCACGCAAGCACGCCGCAACACACACACCACACACCAACACACACACACACCAAAACCACACACACACACACACACACACACAGAGCCAAGAGTAGACTGAGAGGAGATTCAAAGACGCCAAACCTTTCCATAATGGAGAGAAGAAGAAGAAACATTTCCCCTTCTATGAAGCGCGTTTGTTTGATGGGATCCCTTGGGAATTATTAGCCCCCTACCACACCTTACACCCTTAGGCACGATCGCATGCGCAAGCCCACATGGAATCATTCCTTCCGGCAACAGACATTCCCAGGGGAGGAGGACAAGTGGGTGAGGAAAAATGGCGCGAGTTAGTCGAAGGGCCTGACCAAGGACCTTACTGTGTGTGGTTAATCTTTGCCAGGCGCGTTGAAACTGGGGGGGGGGGTGAGGGCCGTGGGGGTGTTTGTGACCACCGATTGAATGTGGTTCTTTGCTGTGTGTTTTGCTTTTCTGCTGGTTTCAAAAGCCTCCATTTGGAGGGAAGCCGGTTTTGTATCAAACGATATGCTGTCGTGTTTTGTGGTAAAAATAAGACAGTTAATCCGAAGATATGGTCAAGTTATGACTGCTCTCTCTATCTTCTCTCTCTCTTTTCTCTCTCTCTCTTCATGAAAGACGAGGGTAATAATTATTTAAAAACTTGTGTTTTGGGTAATGCTTTTGTTTGTCAAAATCGTTTCATTTTGCTTTGATTTTGTTTCACATGCTTGTGATGTGGATGTTGATTAAAGAGAAAAGTATTTGGTTAATTTCACGATCGCTTGCAGAGTCGGTTAGGCTACAACATGCAGTAGTATCTGTAAACATTGTAACGCTCCTTTCCTCTCTCTCTCTCTGTTCTCTGTCTCTCTCTATCTCTCTCTCTTCTCTTCTCTCTCGTACTTTATGAGTGTGGTACCGCCGGATGAATAATTAATGTCATAAGCATGTATGTGGGCCTGTACATATCATGCATTTGCATGAATATCCACGTTGCTTCTGTTCCCATCACATTCTCTTCTTCTTCTTCTTCTTCTTCTTTTTTGTCCTTTTCTTTTATTCTTAGTCTTCTTCTTATGCCTTTCTTCTTCTTCTTTACTTACTTCTTCTTCTTGTTGCTTCTTCTTCTTCTTCCTCTTATCTTCTTAAGATTTTTCGTATTCTCTTCTTCTTCTTTTCTTCATTCTTTTCTTTTTCTTAGTCTTCTTTTCCTCTTCTCTCTTCCCTCTTCTTATTTCTTCTTATTTCTTCTTCTTCTTATTCGTCTTCTTCTCTTCTTCTTCTTTCTCTGTCTCTGTCTGTCTGTCTGTATGTTCTGTGCTGTCTGTCTGTCTGTCTTCTCTCTCTCTCTCTCTCGCTCGCTCTCTCTCTCATGCTCTGCTCTGAGACTCTATGTGGGTACACGCATATATGCTAATTGTCATAAACACACATGGATGGCCGATATACATATCTACCATTTTAGGAACACCATTAGTATGCTCTCTCTCTCTCTCCTTCTCTCTCACTCAATCACACACACACACACACCCACACACAAACACACACACACACCACACACAACACACACACACACACGCAAGCACGCAAGCACGCAACAACACACGACACTACACGAACCACGCACGCCACACACACCCTGCACCAAACACACAACACAAACAACACACACACACAGCAACACACACACAACCACCACCACCACACACACACACGAGAGAGAGAGAGAGCGGGCTGAGAAGAGAGCGAGAGAGAGCGAAAGACAGACAGAGGGAGAGATAGAAAGAAGGCAGACGGACAGAAAGTATTGGGCAAGGGGGGGGGCGAGAGAGAGCGTCGAAGAGGAGAGGAACGAATGAGGAGCCAACAGACACCAAAGCCAGGAGAAGCAGACAGACAGAGGCCGGACAGACTGACGGAAACGAACCAGAAAGACAGACGAACGGCGCCAGACAGAAGAGAGATAGGGACAGACGGGGACAAGCAGAGGAGAGAGAGAGAGAGAGAGAGACAGGGGACAGACAGAGAGAGAGTGAGACAGACCAGACAGACGACAGAGACAGAGCAGAGAGACAAAGAAACCAGAGACAGAGATAGAGACAGAAACAAGGACAGAGACAGAAAAACAGACAGAGACAAAGAGAGATGGATGTATATGCTGTCAGCAAAATGTTTTTGAATAAGCTTTAAAACCACCTACTTCATTCCCAACACACATTCTGTCACTAAACCATCCACTTCATTCCCAAACACACACTCTGTCACTAAACCATCTACTTCATTCCCAACACACACACCTGTCACTAAACCACCTGCTTCATTTCACCAACACACACCCTGTCACTAAACCATCTACTTCATTCCCAACACATACCCTGTCACTAAACCACCCCTTCATTCCCTCTACTTGTCACTTCCTTTCATTCATTCATTCATTCATTTCATTCATTTTCATTAATTCATTCATTCATTCATTCATTCATCATTCATTAATTCATTCGTCGTTCGTTCGTTCGTTCGTTCGTTCATATGTGTGTGTGTGTGGTCTATGTGTGTGTGTGTGTGTGCGCTATATGCGCGCGCGCGCGCGCGCGCGCGCGCGCGCGCGTGTGTGTGTGTGTGTGTGTGTGTGTGTGTGTGTGTGTGTGTGTGTGTGTTGTGTGTGTGTGGTGTGGGGTGTGTGTGTGTGGGTGCGTGCGTGCGCGCCCGCGCGCGGAGCGTATGTACGTGCGTGCTTACGCGCCCGTGCGCGAGCGTGAGTGTGTGTGTGTGTGTGTGTGTGGTGTGTGTGTGTGTGTGTGTGTGTGTGTGGTGTGTACGTGCGTGCGTGCGTGTGCGCGCCCGTGCGCGAGGCGTATGTACGTGCGTGCTTACGCGCCCGTGCGCGCGCGCGTGAATGTGTGTGGGTGTGTGTGTGTGTGTGTGTGTGTGTGTGTGTGTGTGTGTGGGTGTGTGTGTGTGTGTGTGCGCGCATGTGTAACAAACTTTGCGAAGTCATTGTCCTCGTGATGCAGGGATTCATTTACCTGCAGTCGTTCTCTCACACATCCGACTTGCCACTATAACTTCCATAAACATCGCCAAGAAAAACAAACCAAACCGAAACAAAACAAACAAAAAACACACAACAAACACCCCAGCACAGAGAGATCAATGAGACCACATCGCATCGACAAGATGTCACTTCCCCCCCCCCCCCCCCCCCCCCAGAGAGACCTGAAACAAAAACAAGCAAACAAACTCGCTGTCTGTCAATGACACCGACATGCCTCTCGCGCAAAGCGCACAGCTTTTGTCAATGAAGCGGCCGCGGATGATACGGAAAAGGAAAATGTCTAATGTCAAGCACCAGACTTTAGCTTGCCTCTGTCAACACAGCTTGGTTGCAGCACTGCCAGCAGAGAGAGAGAGAGAGGGGGGGGGGGGGTGGGGGGGAGGGAGGGGGCGGGAGAGAGAGGGGAGAGAGAGGAGAGCGGGGGGAGAGTGAGAGGCGGAGAGAGAGAGAGAGAGAGAGAGAGAGAGAAGAGAGAGAGAGCGAGAGGAGGGAGAGAGAGAGAGAGAGACTCGAGCTCTTAGAGTTTTCAAGAAAGGCACAGGTCTTGGAATCGATGCCATGTAGTTTTTTATTATTACAAAGAAAGAAAATGATAAGAACACGCAAAGGGAGGAGAAAAAGGTAGAAAGGGAGATACAGGGTGGGGGTACAAGAAAGTTCGTAACCTTTGGGGGAAGAAACTAACGCAAAAAAAATGAAATATAAAGGTGGGATGGGTGTGTCGAGAGACAGAGACAGAAACAGAGAGAGGAGAGAGAGAGGGGGGAGGGGGTGGGGGGGGGGCGGGAAAGGGGGATAAGGGAGGGGGGTGAAAGGAGGATGTCAGTGTTTGAACTTAACTCACAACAGCAAGAAAAGAAAAGCACACACACACACACACACGACACGCACGCGTGCACGCACACAAGCACGCATACGCACGAAGGCACCACACACACACAACACACACACACCACACACACACACACACAACCCACACACACAACACACACACACACAAATGATCGAGAAATTATGGGAGGGGGAGGGAGGGGTGTGTGGAGAAGGGGAAGGCGGTGGAAGGTGAAGGTGAAGGAAGGAGGGGAGGGGGCAGTTGATAGCCATGCGTTTTACATACAGTGCGGGGAGAAAACTGATTTTGTTGTTGTTGTTGTGTGTTGTTGTTGTTGTTGTTGTTGTTGTTAATGAAAAACTACAAGATAATAACAGAGGCGTAAGGAGCAAGTGTAACTGCTCCACTTTGGCCCGACAAGGTTAACAGTCGGATCTGTCAGCAGCGTTCGTCAACGGGTGAGCCGCCGCAGCACAATGTCACCATCGTTGTTTGTTGCATTGTTTCTGTTCATTTTCCTTCTGTCTGGGAAACTGGAAAACTATTAAAAAGCAAACAAGTAGGGTAACTCTTGCTCCCATAAGAAAACCTAACTCAGAATAACTTTTATTATTCAAAAACCGGCGCAGCCTTTTAAAGGTGAATAAAGTCAGACAAATACAAAGACGAACAATCTAATGGGGGGGGGGGGGGGGGGGACAAGTGGGAACCGCAGACCAGCAACCCCTCTGTCATCACAGTAATGACTTGGCAAAGATTTGAAACTAAGGGGGGGGGGGGGGAGGGGGGATGAATAAAATGGGGGAACATAAGATAAGAAATATATTTAGATATGAAAAACTCTTCACTAGCTGCGTGAGGGAACCATCGTAATCTCTCTCGAAGGCAGATCTATTTGTATTGCCTGCTCCTAGGCCTTTCGTCCGCTGGATCGGGCTCATCAGGGAAAGACGGCTGGTTGTGTATGTGCTCTGGCTTCAAATGGAGACACCACCACAGCCCATTAATATTGTGGTGTTCCACGGGTTAAAAAAAGAATCCAACAGCACATTATATTTTTTGTTGAAAAACATTGTTTCGTGCTTGTTTTCACGAAACTCGACTGGTGTGATGAGTCTTCCCAATCTTTAGCCACTCTGGGTAGGAGCCGATCGGGACAACAACAACAACAACACGACGACGACGACGACAACAACAACAACAACAACAACAATCCCACAAATAAATAGCTGTGATGAGAATCAAACCACGACATCTCAGCCGAGGATCTGTGGCACGAAACCATGTCCAACGGCGATTGGTCTCATGCCACTATTTGAGATCTGGATTGGAAAAGGGGAGGGCGTGGAGGGAGGGAAAGGGGGTGGACGAGGGGAAATGAAGATGAAAACTCCTGTATGAGAACAGAACACGGGACTCTTTGGCTTCCGACGGCCAGTGGGTTGTCCACTGGGCACTTTCTCACCTTGTAAATGGGAATGCCAGGAAGACGGTGCAGACTAATAAAAGATAGATGTAACAAGAACCAACGCAGGCAGAGAACTTCAAAGATCAAAGGAAAGAAAGAGATGGAAAGAAATAACGAAGAAGGGAGGGGGAAGGATGGGAGGTTAAAGAGACAAAAAAAGGAAAAAAGAGAGAGAGAAAGTTCATGGTGCTAACTGTTTAGCTGTGATAATTGTATTTGGGCACTTTTGGCAGTCTCACTAATGGAAAAAAGAAAGAAAGAAAAAAGAAAAGAAAGTGAAAAAGGTAAAAGGGCAAAAAGGAAAGAAAGAAAGAAAAGAAAGAAAGAAAGAAAGAAAAAGAAAAAAGAAAGAAAGAAAGGAAAAGAGGTTGTACAAAAAGAAAGAAAAGAAAGGAAAAGAGGTTGTACAAAAAGAAAGAAAGAAAGGAAGGTAACAGAGGAAGAAGAAGTAAGAGACGAAAAATATACATGCTAATTGAGCAACTGTATTAAGTAAAGGCGTTTTAACATTCTAACTGAGGGAAAAGAAGGAAAGAAAAAAGAAGAGAGAAAAGCGAAATAAGGATAGAAAGAAAGCACACAATCGACTGTATAACTGGGTGATTTGGCATTTCGTTTATGGAAAGAAAAGAAAGAGAGAGAGAGAAGAGAGAGAGAGAGAGAGAGAGGAGAGAGGAGAGAGAGAGAGGAGAGGAATAGTGTTTATGAAAAAAAAGAAAGATGGAGAAGAGAAAGAAAAAAAGAGGAATAACTGTTATGTATGGGATAGTTTCATATTCTCAATATGAAAGAAAAAAGAAAGAAAAAGAAAAGAAAAGAAAAGAAAGAAGGTATAAGTGGGTCAGCTTTGTTATGTGTGGGCGCTTTGACATCCTGTCATAGGGAAACAAACATAAGAGGAAAAAGAAAAAAACACGTAATATGTAACCGTGCTAAATGTATAATTGTATTGTGGGTGGGCTTTGTGACATTCTCGTAGAAATGAAACAAACAGACAGGAAGAAAAAGCGAGAAATGAAAAGAAAAAAAAGAATGATAAGGGATAAAATAAAAAGAATGCCAGAAAAAACAAAAGAATATAGAAAATATGCTGAATATAAACTGTGCTATGTATGAGCATCTTAAATTCTCACTGAAGAGGGAAAAAAAAAAAAAAAAAAAAAAAAAAAAAAAAAGAAGAAAGAGAGATCAAAGAAAACAGATGAAGGAAGGGAAGAAAAAGAGAGATCAAAGAAAACAGATGAAGAAGGAAGAAAGTAGGAAATATAACCATGTTAACCCGTATAACTGTGTTATATTTGGGCACCCTAACATTCTCATTGAAAGAGAGACAGACGGACGGAAGAGGAAAGAAACGACAAGAAAGAAAAAAGCGTAATCACGATGACTGTCTAACCTCTTTTTTTATGGGGGTTTTTAAATTCTCGTTGAGGAGGAAAAAGACAGAAGACAACAACGAAACAAATAAAGAATAAAAGAAATGAATGAAAGAAAATGTGTAACTGTGTTATCTGTATAACTGTTACGTACAGGGGCTTGGACATTCTTATTATGAGAAAAACACAAAGCAAGAAACAAAGAAGGATAAAGAGAGAAAGAAAAAATGTCTAATTGTTATA